>BBXU01000255.1:0-30847 GCA_001598975.1 Parachlorella kessleri
CAGCAGCAGCAGCAGCAGCAGCAGCAGCAGCAGCAGCAGCAGCAGCAGCAGCAGCAGCAGCAGCAGCAGCAGGGTTGTGTAAGGACCCGCTGACGCGGGAGCTGCCTTGCAGTTGTTCAGCTAGTACACATGGGGACAGTAAACCGGCAGGCTCCTGTCGAGGAAGGCCGCGTGCGAAGCGACAGTAGCGGGGGCTAGTGTTGGTGTTCGATAGCAAGAAGACTTGAAGCTAAGCAAGCCCTGGCATGAGTACCGCACGGCCCCAGCACCTCTAGCGCCCAGGATAGCGGGCCTATTATCTCCTTATTATCGTGATTATCGTGCTAGAGAGCCAGCATAGGGTAAATACCACAGGACTGTGCAAGCATGCCCCTTGTATGAGGGGCCAAAATCCGATGAACCTGGCCAGGTGCAGTGGGTGGTCTGCATAAGGCTGCCGTGTTACATGCTGGCGTCATTGACCCCCGGGATATTAAGGGCCCTTAATACTTTTAGCAATGGGCGCTTGGGCGGGTGGGTAAATATGGACTGCCAATGAACGCATGTTGTTAGGATTCCCGTACTGGGCCTTTAGTGCACTGTCACCCTCACTAAGAGGGAGGGTAAAACTGCACCGCGGGCATTAAATGCATGCGCTGCTGCGCGCAGGCGGTCGCATGCATTCTCTTGATGCTAGAGTCATTCTCTTGATGTGCATCAGCGCATATATCCTCCATGCTCGGTTTACTGCTCTGCTTCAAATCACATGCCCTGCTTTCCTCAGTCTGAGACAGGCTTCTTCATCCCTTCAGCCTGCAAATTACCATATCTCCGGCTTCGTACTTGACGCTCGTTTGCTACCCTCTAGAGGACGGCAGATCTGCTCTGCTTTGGCGCAGCTGGCACCCACCAGACTATTGTCTGACCCCTCCCTGTCACTAGCAACTTAAAATGGAAATGCACGTGGCAATTAAAGATGAAAATGCACGTGATAGGAAATGCAGGTGGCTATTTGCACAGACCATACCAATTTCAACCGCGTTAAATTCGCATCATGTGAATCTAACGCGGATGCGAACTTAACGCGGCAGGATGCCGCAAGCGCAACTTCCGCTTTCTAAAAAACCCGTCCCATTTCACTAATATGATTGCATGAACTGACATGCCCGTTTTTCTTTCTTAGGTTGGGTAACAAGGTAATAGATAATGACAAGCTCGGTTGCTGGGACCCAGGGTGTTCTGCTGTAGCCCTCTCTCCGTTGCAACAAGCGCAACTGATTACAACCTATCTGTAAGCAATGCGCATCTACTGGCTCAGCGACTCGTCGGTGCTAAGCGCATTGCCCACTGCTGACTTGAAGTGATTGTGCTTCCTCGGGAGATGGAGTCTCCCTCTGCAAGGCCCACGGCTTCAACTCAAGCAGCCAGAAAGTCACGGCTGCCGCGCTGCCAGGTAGACAGTTGCGCCCAACCCTTGAGCGACACACCGAGCAAGTACTTCAAGGTCAGTAAGCGGGCCTGTCTTCGCTGACCAGTACAGCATAAGATACCAGCACCCTTTGGACAGGCGTACCAGCGTGTACCTTCGGATCCTTACCGGCTGATTGATCGTGCTCGTCTGGAGGTCCGAGCGCCACTGCCCGGGCTGGTTGTTGCTCTTATGAAAGTTGCTGGGGCTCATGAGACTGGGCTGATCAGACTGCCATTGGGATCCTTCTGATATGAGTAATGCCCTCCAAGATCGGTGTTCGCTTTCGAGCCACAGCTGATGCCAAGCTTTGATGTCTGCCTGCCTGCTTGCAGAAGTTCAGAGTCTGCGTGACATGTGCCAACATGCCTGCACTGCTGATCAACGAACAACTTGTACGCTTCTGCCAGCAGGTGGGACAGCTGATAGTAGGCAGCAACACTAGTGGAGGTTCGCCGTGCGTACTCCCCCACTGGCATGTGTATGGGAGCCATGTGGCCAAGGGGGTCATCTGGACACCCTCCAAGGGGTCCCTCATGAGTGCATGCATGCCATATGCCGTGTACCCCTGCTTTGGCGTGCTGGTCACAGCAGTTCCGGGCTTGGGCAACAGTATTGCTTGAGTGGTACATTCCATGCAGTGCGGGCGCTTTCACCCAGTGACAGAGTTCGACGGCGAAAGGTGGGCAACCTGGTTCAGATATTGCTGGATGATGGCATACTTAGTCGTGGTTCCCTGTGGGGTAGTGGTGCAGCAGGCATGGCCAGGTCTTTGCGGTACTGCACATTGCTGCCTGAGTGTGCCCATTCCTCCCAGCGCTGTCTCAAGGAGCACTGAGTATCAAGGATTTTATCGAACGATGGAAGCCTTGGTTGCTGACCTCCAGGCGAAGCTGCCGCGACAGTCTGGCGCTGCATAATGCCCGGAGAAGGAAAAGCAGGAAGGATGCCTCCACAGGGGCACGGCAGAGAACCGCCATGGGAGCTGAAGCTGCTACTATGGCGGCTGCAGTGGGGAGGGAGGCACTGTCTCTCGCAGTGTGCGAGGCAGCTCCTGCAACCCCGCCCGAGATTCTGCCCACGACCGGAAAGGCCGAGCTAAGCAATGCTGCTGCTGGAAGCGAGGGGTTAGGCGGGGAAGAGCTGCTCACACCTCTTTCCAGCCTGGTTGATGGGCAGGCAGAGCTGCTGCCAGATGCGGCTACCTGGGATATGCTGTGCGAGCCTCTCGACGAGGACTTCTTCCTAGATGCATCCGGCCGCAATGGGTCTGACACCAGCCCTGGTAGCCTGGCTGTGGGGGGCGCTGCCCTCCATCTTCCTGGCCCAATTGAGCTACCTCTGCAGCACATGGCCGTCCCAGTGCCATGTGAGTGGGAGCAGCCTCATGCAGGGGAGGAAAGCAAGCATGCTCCTCAGCAGCAGCAGCAGCAGCAGGCCCTGCAAGAACTACAAGAGCAGCAGCAAGGCCAGCAGGTGCATCCAGTACAGCACCAGCACGGGGCGCAACTGCAGGAGCAGGTGTTGGAGTGGCAGTACCAGCAGCAGCAGTACCAGCAGCAGCAGCAGGAGCAGGAGTTGCATAAGCAATTGCAGCTTGGATGGCCGTCGGCGCAGCAGCCCAGCCTTCTCCCCCCGTCGCCCTTCTCATTCATCAGTCTTGCCAGCGCGGCAGCACGCAACTGGCAGCTCTTCTGCAGCACGCCTTTCAAGCCTGGGCATGAGCAACCCAGGCTTGACCGTAGCATTGAGAGCCAAGCGGTCCGGGCAGGCTCAGCAGACGAGACGGCCAGGCGGCTTGGCTGCTTGCCAGTGGCTGCCCAGGCGCTAAGTGACAAGGAGCGAGACATAGCATGCGCAGCCCCAGGCTGGGTGCCGGTTGCCCCTGCTCCACTAGAAGCAGTGGCACCCAGCCCTACCCAGCAGCCATCCCTGAGCAGCTGGCCAGCAGGAGCGGGGCAGCCGGTACTGCGGGCACCACCAGCAGAGGGACCCGCCGCTGTGGCAGCAGCAGCAGCCCTGCCGGTGCTACTGCGCAGCACCAGTTTATGCAGTCGCATGGAGGTGGACCTGAGCTCCTTGCGCGCCTTGCCTGGCTATGAAGCGCCCTTGCGGCAGCTGCGCTCCGCCCCTCTGCCGGCCACTTGGTCCCCTCCAATGGTAAGGCGTATGGTCAGCTGTACAGGATGCTGTGGTCAGCTAGTAGTTATTTGATAAGGGGTGCACATAGGTGCAACATGCATGCCGGATTTCCCAGCAGCTGGGCAGCTTATCCTAGCAAAGCCATTTTGGTTACGTGTTGCACTCGGCTATGCCTGGCAACAACACCCCCTCGGCAGTTGGAGTGACCAGCTTTGCCTCACTCCTGGTGAGGTGAACTGCATCCGCTTCGTACCTGAGAAACTTTGACTGCTGGCTCCCCACAAACCAGCATGCACATTCAACCCACCTGGTGCTGCAGGCAGATATGGAGAGGTTGAGCCAGTCCCTGTTTCGGACGCCTTTTGGTGACCTAGCACCGCACCTCCAGGAAGACGTCTTGCCATGCATGGCCGCAGACAAGGTAAATTAGCACCAGCAAGACCCTACGCTTGCCCACGCATTCATCTGCTCAACTGCTGACAGGTGGAGCCTTCTTCCTAGTGTATTTTGTGTTCCACGGCTTAGTGAGCGAGAGCTGTCAGCTCCACCTTGGGCTTCCCTATGTGAGGTACCTCAACGATTCCACCTTGCTTGCGAGCTCCTGTTGGCAGCTGCCTCAGACATCATGCTTGCCTTGTGCAGGCCTTTGTTGATGATCTTGTCTCACTTTCTGAGAACCGTCATGACTGAGGCGGGAAGCCTTACAATGTGCGTCTGGGAGCTGTGGGCTTGGGCAGCCCCCTAGCCGATAAATAAATAAATAAGTACGCCCAGGCCTCGCCGTCCAGCCGTAGCTGGGCGCCGAGTGATGCCCAGTGGGCACCGGCCAGGGGCGTGGGTTGAGGGAGCGCCATCGGTTATACCTCATGGGCATGTAGCCCACAAGGTGGCCTCAGGCGCTACCCCTAGCCGCCCTTGCCCGTGCCCAGTGTACTGAGCAAGTTGAAGTAGTGCAACCTAATGTACTGATCTAATAAGCACGCTGTGCCTGGTGATTACACGCATTGGACACTTCTTCTTTGCCCCTTGCCAGGCCAGAGGTACTGTCTGCTGCCAGTTTGGCTAGTCTATCTTGCCATGTGCTGTAACCGCTGCAGTTGCCAGAAGAATTGGTGCTTCCTAGGAATATTTTCAACCTCTCCCTTCCAGGTTGGAATTGTGCTAGGTCATTCGACTTGTCATTTATGCAGGGCACACAGTTATGTATGTTGCATGCGTGCCTGCTTGCCACAAGCCCCGGCTGGCGGTCAAAAGTGTCCGTGAACCGGTGGAGGACAGCGTTTCAATTTTATTGCTGCAAGGATCTGCATGTAGTGATACATTGCATGCCAGTGCTATATCTAGTCAGTGAAGTGTCGGCCAAGCTCTTGCTGGTATGTATGGTATGTATCATGCACTGTAGGCAGCTGGCCAAATAGCAACTCTTCTTCCCCCTTTCTTTTGTTGCAAGACATGGCCACATATATATGGCAGGTTCGTATTTGGACCTGGAATGGAATTTCCTACTGCTTTTCATGGATTAGAACTTTGTGCACTCGTCTTATCCTACCTTTTCCTTGCTCACTCTGAATGTAAGCAGCGATGACACCTCCTACAGCAGCCCCTTGCTCAGAACGAACCCCAAGAGTTATGGGGTCCCCAAATGCAAACGACACGTCATTGCCAGCATGGCCAGCTTGGACGTCCTGGCCCCTTCGAAGGTGTCATTTACCAATGCTCGATGTATGCCATTTGTTGCAAGCCTTGCACAGAATGGTTTGTCGGGAAAGGAAGCCATGAACATAGTCAGCTGGCCAACATCCAACACTGTGATTTACGAGCACAGCAGACTTGGCTTTCAAAAAGCAGCCGTGCTGGCGTCCACAGGTGGCCGGGTATCCTGCCTTAGAGTAGGTCGTTTGAGGGAGACCTGCACTGCCATGATCAAGCATCATCGCGCGATGCCAAACTTCCCAGCTGCTTTGACGGGCACAGGCGCGCAAAAGGCCACCGTCCAGGCCTCTGTAGCAATTGCTGCGGCCCCCGAGCAACTCGATCAGGATACCCACCAGCCCGAGCAGTGCTGCTCAGCATTTATGCTGAGTTATAACCCAAGACGCGCGGCAGCGCAACACCAAGGCTAGCTGGGGCCAGCACAGCCAGGCGCCACTAGAGCAGCCCTGCCTGCAACGGACCCCAGTGGCCGCTTGAACATGACAGTCAGATAGGCCAGGCGGCAGGATGGTAGGAGGACCAGCTGGCAGGAGGGGAACGAGCAGCAGCAGCTAGAAGCAGCCGGCCAAACAGGCAGGGCAGCCGCTGTGCACACACCCTAGAAGCGCAGTACAGCCCGGCTCGCTCAATAGTGCCCATAGCGTAACAGTGCCGGCTCGGAGCAAGGAGCTTGCCAGCGCCGCTTCAGGCAGCCACTTGCCGCTGGGCCACACTTTCATTGTCACGGGTTTGCGGGCGGGCACGGATGGACCCCCAGGGCGGGGGTTCAAGTGACCTGGACGCTTCCTTGGAACTGGGCAGCATGAAGTGGGCTACTAGCATTATTTGCTGGGAAGTGGGCAGCATAAACCGGGCTACCAGCACAACTCCGCAGTAGAAAGGAACGCGCAGTTTGACCCAACTCTTCACAGGGCCATTGCCAAAGCTATTGCTGGGGCACACCCTTGGTAGCTGATGCGGGGATCCTCACTGGGGAGCCTGCCGTCGTGGCTGTGGTTGCAGGAACAGCAGCAGCACAACGCGGAGGCTGGTTCCGAGCGCAACAAGAGGCCATCAGAGCAGGTCCTCAGCAATTCTGCGTGCAGTGGGTGTACGTGATTCCCGGAAGAAGTGACAGTCAGATTGTCCGGGCGGCAGGGTGGCAGTGGTACAAACAACGAGAGCAGGATGACCAGCCCAGCAGCCAGCCGGCAGGCAGGGCAGCCGCTGAGCACACCCAGCAGTGCAGGGCAGCCCGAGCCACTCATGCCCAGCGGTAGGAGGAATGAGTTGAGGTGCTGGCTCAAGGGTAGAGCAACACTTTGATGCTCCAGTTGTTTGGCTGGAGCATTACAACGGTGAGGACATCGCCTGCTGCCAACGCCAGGTTGCTCCAGCCCTGTCTGCATGTAGCCCATGCTGTCACGTAAGCCTGCGGCAACGGAGGCTGTGTATACGAGTGCACCGCCGCTTGGTTTCCGTGGGAATTTAGCGAAGCTTCCAGCGGCAAAGGCAGCGACATGGGTTGTAGTTGAAAACTGGCTGACGCGCGTCTCTGGTAAAGCATTGTACCCAGAGGGTGCTCACCTGGTATGGGTACAAAAAGGTATATCATTGTTTCTATGGGTACAATTTGGTACCCATGGTCCCCTACAACGTTGCACAATCTTGTACCAGGAGAAGCTGGTACGTCCAGGTACCAGTGCCAAAGTGTGCAAAGCGGTACCCATGGCAGCAGGGCACGGCCTTGTACCTGCCCAGACCTGGTCCAACTTGGTACACATGGCAGCGTGGCATTGTCTCGTGACTGCGCAGGCACTGTACAGTGTTGTACTTAGTAACCAGCAGATATTGGTACATAAATATGCAGCCACCGCAAGCAGCACCTCTGTGTAGCACAGGTAAAGCACTGGTAGTTTTAGAGGGCCAACTAGCAGCCATGGCGTTGCAACTGCTCGCCCAGCTTCCTGGGCACCAAGGCAGCCCCGGCATGATCTGCCTGGTCAAGCTCGTTAACGGATGTAAACAACAAGAGTGACCTGGATGGTTGCATTACAAGTTGGCACCTCTTAGGGTGGTACACCGTAGTGAGATAAAGTTATCGGTACCAAGGGCTACTTTATTGCAAAGGTACGTCTCTGTAGGATATTGCATAGGTACTGGTGTGGTAAACCTGTAAGATTGTGCCTGTAAGTGCGGGTGCCAAATGGGTACTAGCTGGCACACCTGTTAGCCTGCAAACAGGTACCCGGCTGGCATAGGTACACAAAGGTACCATATTGTGCTGTCCAATCTGGTACCGTGTGGGTACTTGTGCAAATTAGCACCCACTGGGTACAATGCTATGCCAGAGATGGCGGGAGCTGGCTTGCTGCCAGCTTGTTGACGGGGGCCCGTGGGGCAGTAAGCTGGCAGGCTCCCACTGTGGAAGACAGCGGGCAAAGCGACAGCAGCGGGGAGCAGTGCTGGTGTCTCAATGGCAAGAAGACCTTTTGAGTGAGCAAAGCAAGCCTCGACATAGATGAGCACGCCCGGCCCCAGCATCTTTGGCGTGAAGTGCAGGCCCTGTCATTTCCAAAACTCAAAACCGGAGGCCCAGCATGTAAGCTTACTTTGGCTCTAGAGCACAGGCTACCTTGGTAAGGGCGCGAGGGGGGCAAATGGGAGGGTTGGTGTACATGGTTGCAATGAGCACATGTTGTCACGACCCTACTGGCTTGTACTGGGCCCCAAGGTGCATAACTTACCCTCATCAATGGGAATTCCCAGTCGCTCTCTAACTCTCTGCGACTACTGCCTGCGCATGCGTCGCATGACTTCTCTCGGATTGTATTGAAGTGTTCTGTAAAATTTGCATCAGCGCATATATGCTCGGTTATTGCTCTGTTTCAAATCATGTACCCTGCTCCTTTCAACCTGCATCAACTCTCTGCCTGGAAGATTTCCACTAGGGTATCTGACAGTTCCATACCATTAAGGAACGCGTTAAATTCGCCTTGCGGAGCACGCAGGCGCAACTTCCGCACTCTTTCTGCCGGACCCGTTAGAATGTTATATCACTAGTATGACCGCATGGACTGACATGGGCCCTTTCTCTCGTTTTGGGGCCTACCAGGTAACCTAGGCAACGCCAATCTCGTTTAATCCGCGTAGCCCTCTCCCCGGTTGCAACAGCACAAATTGATACAGTTGTCTATAACAAATGCACGTCAACTGGCTCAGCTAAGCGCAGCACTTGACTGTTTTACTTGAAGTGACTATGCTACCTCGAGAGATGGATCCACCATCCGCAAGGCGCACGGCTCCAGCGCAAACAGGCAGAAAGTTGCGGGTGCCGCGCTGCCAAGTAGATGGTTGTGCCCGACCCCTGAGCGACACCCCGGGCAAGTACTACAAGGTCAGTGGGCGCACCTGACTTCGCCGGTACTAATGGGCAGGCGTACCAGCGTGTACTTCTGGATCCTTACTGGGTGATTAATCGTGCTCGCTTTGAGTCCCGTCAAAGCCCGGGCCGTTTGTCGCTCTCACGTCGCTGGGGCCGCCCAGACTGCCTTTTTGTAGCACACTTCTGGAAACCCTTGTGATGCCAGTGAAGCCCTTCAAGATCAAGGTTCGCTTTCTGAGCAACTTGACAGCTGGTGACAAGGGTTGATGTCTGTCTGCCTGCCTGCTTGCAGAAGTTCAGAATCTGCGTGACATGTGCCAACATGCCTGAGCTGCTGATCAACGATCAAGTTGTACGCTTCTGCCAGCAGGTGGGGCACCTGATAGTGCCAGCTACACTAGCCAATAGACGAGGATACCGCTATGGCTAGTGAACTTCCACACATGTCATGCGTGCACTCCTGCTTTGGTGTGCTGGGTAAACAGGTCCAGCCTTGGGCAACAGGTACTGGTTTGCTGGTGCGTTCCATGCAGTGCGGGCGCTTTCATCCTCTGACCGAGTTCAATGACGACAGGTGAGCAGCCAAATTGAGGTGGTGCTGGTTGTGTGGCACATGTACTCATGTTGCCCTTTGGGGTACAGGTGCAGTAGGCATGGCTAGGTCTTTGCAGGGCTTCTTCCTAGTGCTGCCTGACTGTGCCCTTTGCGATGGTTCCTTCCTGCGCTACCTCAAGGAGCAAGCTCCAAGGAGTTTTGATGACCCATAGAAGTATTGATTGCTGTACGCAGACGAAGCTGCCGCGACAGTCTGGCCCTGCATAATGCAAGGAGAAAGAAAAGCAGGCAGCACGCCTCCACAAGGGCACGGCAGAGACCCGCTACGGGAGCTGCGGCGGCGACGGCGGCTGCAGCTGCAGCAGCGGAGGAGGCACCTGCTCCGGCAGCGGGCGAGGCAGCTCCCGCAACCCCGCCAGAGGTGCCCCCCGTGACCAGGAAGGCCGAGCCAAGCGCTGCTGATGCAACCTGGCCTGCCGTCAGTGCTGCTGGAAGCGAGGGGCCAGGGGGGGAAGAGCTGGTCACACCTCTTGCCAGCCTGGTGGATGGACAGGCAGAGCTGCTGCCAGATACGGCCACCTGGGATATGCTGTGTGAGCCTCTAGACGAGGGCTTCTTCCAGGATGCATTCGGCATGGGCTCTGACACAAGCCCTTGCGGCCTGGCTGTGGGGGACGCCGCCTTCCAGCTGGTCGGCCCAGTGGAGCTGCCTGTGCAGAGCATGGCCGACCTAGTGCCGTGTGGTTGGGAGCAGCCTCTTGGAGTGGAGGAAAGCGATCATCCGCAGCAGCAGCAGCAGCAGCAGCAGCAGCAGCAGCAGCAGCAGCAGCAGCAGGCCCTGCAAGTCCTGCAAGAGCAGCGGCATGGCCAGGAGACGCACCCTGGACAGCACCTGCATGGGCTGCCACTGCAGGAGCAGGTGTTGGAGTGGCAGCCTCAACAACAGCAGTTCCAGCAGCAGCAGGAGCCGGAGTTGCGCAAGCATTTACAGCTTGGACAGCCGCCGGCGGGGCAGCCCAGCCTTCTCCTGCGCCCGTCACCCTTCGAAGACGTGTGTGCCAGCGGCGCGGCAGCAGGCGAGTGGCAGCTCTTTTGCAGCACGCCTCTCCAGCCTGGCCACGAGCACCCCAGCCCTGCACATGGCATCCATTGCCAAGCAGCTCAAACTGCCTCAGTAGAGGAGCCGGCCAGGCGGCTTGGCTGCTGGCCAGAGGCTGCCCAGGCGCTGGGTGATGGTGACTGGGATGTGGCATGCGCAGACTCGGGCTGCGTGCCTGTTGCCCCCATGGAGATGGAAGCAGGGGCACCCAGCCCTACCCAGCAGCCAGCCCTCAGCAGCTGGCCATCTGTAGCGGGGCAGCCGATGCTGCGGGTGGCACCAGCAGATGGACCCGCCGCTGTGGCAGCACCAGCAGCCCTGCCGGTGCTGTTGCGTAGCACCAGTCTGTGCAGCAGCATGGAGGTGGACCTGAGCTCCATGCGCGCCTTGCCTGGCTGTGAAATGCCCATGCGGCAGCTGCGCTCCGCACCTCTGCCGGCCCCCTGGTCCCCTCCCATGGTAAGGCGGATGGTCAGCTGTACAGCATGGTGTGGTCAGCTGGTAGTTATTTGATAGGGGGTGCACATGCCCGATATGCCAGCATCTTGGCAGCTCATCCCTCCAAGGTCACATGATGAGCATGCTGCACTCAGCTATGCCTGGCAGCAGCACCCCTTGGCATTAGTAGTGACAGACTTATCCTAGCTCTTGTTGAAGTGAACTGGGAACCAGCATCCCCACCATACCTGAGAAACTTTGGCTGCCGGCTCACCCACAAATCAACTTGCACATGCAACCCACCTAGTGCTGCAGGCAGATATGGAGAGGTTGAGCCAGTCCCTGTTCCGGAAGCCCTTCAGTGAGTTGTCACCACACCTCCGGGAGGACGTCCTGCCATGCATGGCCGCAGACAAGGTACCAGCCCCAGCAGGGCCCTGCACTGTCCCACAAGTTGATCTGCTCAAATGCTGTTGGGTGGAGCCTTCTTCCTAGCCTGGATTCTGTTCCACTGCTTACTAAGCGAGAGCTGTCAGGTTTTCCTTGCATTTACTAGACGGAAGTACTGGGCTTCCCTGTACATGTCTGATATGGGAGCGGTGCTGAGGTACCCGAGAAATTCTACCGTGACAGCATACCCTTGCCGACAGCTCGCTCAGACATCGTGTTTGCCTTGTGCAGGCCTTTGTTGAGGACCTTGTCTCTCTTTCAGGAGGGAACCGGCGATAGCTGAGGCGGGAAGCCTTATGACATGCAGCCGCAAGCTGTGGGGCGGGGCAGCCCCACAGCCGCCCCTGCCCGCTGCACTGAACCAATTGAAGTACTGCAATGCCAACCCTGATGTACTGATCCAATCAGCATGCGGTGCCCAGTGACCCCACATGCAAAAGACCTCATTATTAACCCCTGCCAGGCCTACGTAGGTACCATACGCTGCTAATGTCGGCTTGTCCATTTTGCAGCGTGCAGTGACCGCTGCGGCTTTGCCAGTACAACAGGTGCTTCTTAGGGAGATATTCAACCCCTTACTTCCACTCCATGTTGTCCTGTATCATGCGAATTGTGACTCATGCAGGGCACACAGCAGGGTATGCTGCATGTGTGCCTGATTGCCGCAACCTCTGGCTAATGAAAATGTCCGTGACCCAGTGGAGTCAGCTTTCCATTTAGTGCAGAGATACATAAATGTAATGCATGACACTGTTGTAGCTAGGCAGCCAGGTATAGGCCAGGATCTTGCTGTATGCGTGAGACCGGTATGTATCATGCACTGTGGGGACTGGTGGCCAAATAGCCTTCCTTCCTTCCTTTTCTTCCTTTCCTTTCTCTTTGTTGCAAGGCATGAACCTGAAATGAAATTTTCCCACTCCTGCTTTTCACGGACTTGACATTCTTACACTCTTGTTTTTTCTTCTCTTACTCAGAATGATGTAAGCAGCGGTGACGCCTCTGCAGCAGCCCAATGCACAGCACGAATCCCGGCAGTGGCAGTCATGGGGTCTTCACAGTAGGGGCTCAGGATAGATTGTGCTGCGTGTGCTCACAGGACCTCTTCTGTGCACTCCTGCCTCCTGGCGAAGGTTCAGGGCAACAAAAGTAAACCCATCAGCAGTGGCATGACACAACACGACTGGTACGTACTGCAGCAAAAGAGTTATAAACGACACGTCATTGCCAGCATGCTACTACCTCTGGCACCATTTTCCAACCATTTGGTACTGCCTACCCCCATGCCACACAACCACCAATACTCCTGGTGTGCCTCCACGACTGCCTCACCGCCTGCTGCTGCTGCTGCTGCCGTGACTGCCTCACCGCCTGCTGCTGCTGCTGCCCTTGCTGCACCCTTCTTTACGCGGCTGCCTGCTGCTGCTGCTGCCCTTGCTGCACCCTTCGTTACGCGGCTGCCTGCTGCTGCTGCTGCTGCGGATGCCTCGTGCCCATGTTGCTCCTTCCTTACGCGGCGCCTTCTTCTTGCTCCCCGCGGCCGCTGCTGGAGGAACTACGTAGTTTGTTAGTACGGTATACCGCCGCTGGAGGGGCCGCCGCTGCTGAAGCTGCCGCTGCAGCGTTCTTAGGCGACTGCCGCAAGAGATCATCCTGCCGCTTAATCCACAAAGGCATCCTTTGCAAATTTGCACAATTGTTCCTTGCCAGAGTCCGTCTTCCTTTCCTGATCCAGCAGGCGTGCTGCCTCCAGCAAAGTGCACGGCCCAGCCCTCAGCTGGCCCACCCTCGCCACACATCTGCCTGGATGGCCTGGAATGCTGCCTCGGCCTCAGTCATGCATTTTGCCAAGTCCTTGGTCAACCAGCCCTCCAGCTGATGTCTGCTTCGCTGGCATCCCACCCCACCAACTGAGCTATCGAGGCTGCAAGAAGAAGCATCAATGATTCAGATGATACCATGCGATCCCAACCCGCACTAACGACTGTAATGCAATGTACCATGCTCAATATCAACTGCGCGATATCAGTAGCCTGCTAAGGGCCAGGTTGGTGGCTGGCCGTCAATTGCAATCTCCATTTAGAGTGCACAGCAAGGCAAGCCAGATTTACTCAGCGCATGCCATGTCCTTAGGCAGTCCTTCTGTATACCTGCACCCTGCGGAGTGAACACAACAGTGTCATCGCATCAGCTGACACTCCCAAGCTGCCTTCCTGTTCTATTTGCTGCTAAAATTTTTCCAAACGGGGATGATTCGTCCCTCGGCTGTCATTGGCCGCGGCGCAGAACCATTCCGGTGAGGCCCGCTACCTGCTGCGCCACCAGGCTGCCCAGCGCCAGCCGCACTCCCAGCCTGCCGGGTGCCGGGCAACTCCTCTTCAGGCTGCAGCTGCGGCTGCTGCGGTCGTACTGCACGGCCAGGCGGGCTTGCTGGAACAACTATCGATGCTCCTGCACCAGGAAGTACACATGGCAATGCCGCCCTGACTGCACCTAGCGAGAAGGCGCCCTGGACGGGCGCACCTGCCCCACTGCTGGCTGGCTGCACTCCCCAGGACTCGACCATCTGAACAGATTTGTTGCTGTTGCTGCTGCTGCTGCGGCTGCTGCTGTGGCTGCTGCCCTGGCAACAGTACTGGATGTGTGACCGATCGTGATGCCGACGCAGGGGCGGTGCCATCTACTCCCTGGCCAGAATGTCACTGAGTTGTGCCACTACATCCCAGGCCAGGCCTTCCGCTGCTGCACCTGCCAAAACCCCTTGCTAACAATGCCCGCCTGCCCTCCTTGTTGCACAAGGCGGGTCTCAGGAAGCAGCAATGGGCTCCCTGCTTCTACGCTGGTGGGCGGCAGAAGGCTCCTGAGACTGACCTGCTGATGCCAGCCGCATGTGCCCCGCTGCCCGCCACAAGTTGCGAGTCATGCCCAGGGGCCGCCACGGAGGCTGCTGGCTGGGGGCTGGAGGGAGGCTGGTGGCCCCAATAGACGACAGCCTGCACAGTGCACACCAATATTACTAGCGCGTCTTAACACTGCTCCCTGCCTCGCTGGAACAGCTGCCATATAATCACACCAGCTTCTACCTGGTGCTGACCAAAGACCACCTCGTCCTGTGCTACGCCTAGCTGGCTCGCTGGCTGTGCCTGTACCAACTGCTGCTGCTGTTGATGCTGCACGGCAGCGCCGTGCCTCTCCCCTTGCACTGCAGGCTGACCGCGGACTGGAGAGAGCCACTAATCCCCTTCCCTGTCAACAAGCAAGCGCTGCCACCAGGCCGCCTGCTCCGGCTAGCTGTGGGGAGGCTGTTGCAATGGTAGCCGCTGATGCGCCCCGCGCTGGCAACACCAGGCGGTCAAGGCCTGGGTTAGCTGCCCAGTCAGCTGCCGGCGTGTCACCATCAACCGCAGCTTGATGGACTTGACGGCAAACAAAGGTGACCCCATTTCCTATTCAGGCATAAGTTGACTGCAAAGTGCACAGGCGATCAGCTAATATAAACACGCAGCTTGTGCGAGAGAGTCACGAAAAAACGCATTTGGTTGTAGCTGTATTTGAGAGTGGTCTTCTCGCGCACGGCACCCTCGTGCTTGTCAGCCAAAACGGTACACACAGCAGCGGACAGCCTGCAGAGCGAGCAGCGACAAAACTCTTCACCTCTCTCGATCCAGATTCAACTGACACACAATCCTGCATCATTGAGCAACGAGCACATGCAAACCATGCAACGGTATTTGGTGCTCAATCCTTCTTCTTGCGACAGGCTCCGCAGCGGCACACCCTGAAGGTTCCCTCTTCACCAGCTGAGGATGCCCTGAACCGCACCCTGTGTTCTGGCGCTGCAGCCTGCCATCGCTTGCGGCCAGCATTACTGCCGCGACCGCCACCGCCTTTGGCCACCGCCTGTTGTCCTGCTGTCCCTGCCTGCTGCTGCTGCTGCTGCTGCTACTGCTGTTCCTGTGCGGGGCCCCTATGGGGGCCCGCCCAGCCTTGGCCGGTAGCTTGCTGTTCTATCATTCTGCACAGGCAGCTGCGCCGTGACAACTTCTGCAGGTGCAGGGGAGGGTGGTGAGGACGGACGCTGCCGGACACCAACGGGAGCTTGCGGGCTGGGTCCCTCTGTGGCAGCCCTTGGCCAGGTGCACTGGGGTGGCCTGTAACAGGCTGCCGTGTGACATGCTGGCGTCACTGACCCCTTCGGACCTTCCAAAGCTGTCTCAAAGCGGCACCCTCATTCTGCAATAGCAGCTCAAACACGGCATAAGTTCCATTAAGCTTCCACCCAGCTAGGCATCCTGTACAGTCCATACCATTTCCACCGCGTAAACTCGCAGGCATGCCCGCCGGAAGTACATGGGGCACACCTTTTTGCGGCTTCCGTGCAAAGCCCGTGCAGGGTGTTATTTCAATAGTATGACCGCACACATGGCTCTCTTTTCTGCGCACCTCGGCTGCTCTTTTGCTTTACTATCTGTTGGTGGGCATACCCGGGCAGTGCTAGGCTTCGTTGCTGGGTAGGTTTCCCTAGCCCTCTCGTCGTCGCAATAGGAATGCTGCCCAGTAGGTTTTCCGATAAGAAATGCCCACCTTCCGGCTTAGCGACGCGTGGCTGCTAAGCATAGCACTGCTAAGTGAGCATGCTACCTCGGGAGCTGGAGTCACCACCCTCAAAGCGCGTAGCTTCCACTCAAGCAGCCAGCAACGCACGGCTGCTGCACTGCCAAGTAGATGGTTGTGCCAAACCCCTGAAGGACACACCAGGGAGGTACTACAAGGTCAGTGGGCCTGACTTTGCTGGTACCTACCTATGGACAGACCGTGTGTACCTTTTGGCTCTGAATGCGTTGATCGATGGTGCTCGCCTATCTAGGGCCACGCCAGGGCTTGGCCTTGTCGTTGCTTTCAAGTTGCTGACTGCCTCTACGATCCTCATAAAACACCAGGATCATTCTTCGCTCAAGTCAGTGACCCAGCTAGGGGTGATGTTTGTCTGCCTGTTTGCAGAAGTTCAGAATCTGCGCGACATGTGCCAACATGCCTGCGCTGCTGATCGACGACCAAGTTGTCCGCTTCTGCCAGCAGGTGGGGCTTTTTCGATAGTAGTGAACTTTTAACCCGCAGCGTACTACGTAGTACTTCCACACTGGCATGCCGTGCACTCCTGCTTTGGTTCAGTATGATGGTCAAACAGTTCCAGGCATGGGCATGATAACCTGATACCAGTTTAGTGGTGCATTCCGTGCAGTGCGGGCGCTTTCACCCTTTGACAGAGTTCAGTGACGAAAGGTAGGCAACCTGGTTCTGCTGGTTGCATGGCAAACTGAGCATGTTTCCCTTTGGGGTATAGGTGCAGCAGGCCATGGCTAGGTAATTGCAGGGAACCATCATATTGCTGCCTGACTGTGACCTTCACGAATCCTGGGCCATCTCAAGTAGCACTGAGTTTCAAAGATACTGATGACCCACGGAAATCTTGTTTGCCGTTTTCAGACGAAGCTGCCGCAACAGTTTGGCCCTGCATAATGCCCGGAGGAGGAAGAGCAGGCTGCGCATCTCCGCAAGGGCCGGGCAGAGAACCAGTGCTGCTGCGGCGGCTGCAGCGGCGGAGGATGCACCACCTCTGGCAGCGTGCGAGGCAGCTCTTTCGTCCCCGCTTGAGATGCCGCCCGTGACCAGGAAGGTTGAGCCGCGCGCCCCTGATGCAACATGGCCTGCGGTCAGTGCAGCAGCAGCAGCAGCAGGCAGCGCAGAAGCAGCTGCTGCAGCAGGTGGTGGAAGCGACGGGCCCAGGGGGGAGGAGCTGCTGGCACCTCTACCCAGCGTGGTTGATGGACAGGCAGAGCTCCTGCCAGATATGGCCACCTGGGATATGCTGTCTGAGCCTCTAGACGCGAGCTTCCTCCAGGATGCTTTTGGCTGCATGGACTCTGACACAAGCCCTTGCGGCCTGGGGGTGGGGGACGCTGCCTTCCAGCTGGACACCCCAGTTGAGCTGCCTGTGCAGCACATGGCCGACCCAGTGCCATGTGATTGGGAGCAGCCTGATGGAGCGGAGAAAATCGAAGATCGTCAGCAGCAGCAGCAGCAGCAGCAGCATGGCCAGCAGGTATACTCATTGCAGCACCAGCACGGGCTGCAACTGCAGGAGGAGGTGTTGGAGCTGAAGCGTCAGCAACAGCAATTCCAGCAACAGCAGGAGCAGGACTTGCGTAACCAATTGCAGCTTGGACAGCCGCCGGCGCAGCCGCCCCGCCCCTCACCCTTCGAAGACATGTGTGCCGGCAGCGTCGACGTCGGAGCAGGCGAGTGGCAGCTCTTTTGCAGCACGCCTCTCCAGTCTGGCCACGAGCACCCCAGCCCTGCCCGTGGCATCGTGAGCCAAGGAGCTCTAGCGGCCTCAGTAACCGAACCGGCCAGAGGGCATGCTTGCTTGCCAGAGGCTGCGCAGGCGCTGGATGACGGTGACTGGGACATGGCATGTGCAGACCCAGGCTGGGTGCCTGTTGCCCCTGTTCCGCTAGAAGCAGGGGCGCCCAGCCCAACCCAGCAGCCAGCCCTCAACAGCTGGATAGCAGTAGCGGGGCAGTCGATGCCGCGGGCGGCACCAGAGGGACCCGCCCCTGCCGGGGCGTTCGCAGCCCTGCCGGTCCTGGTGCGCAGTACCAGTCTGTGTAGCAACATGGAAGTGGAGCTCAGCTGTGTGCCCACTTTGCCCGGTTCCGAAACACCCATGCAGCAGCTGCGCTCTACACCTCTGCCGGGCCCGTGGTCCCCTCCCATGGTAAGGCGTATGGTCAGGTGTACAGTATGGCGTGGTCAGCTAGTATCACTTAGTGAGGGGTGCACATGCAAGCTCACCCTCAGCAAGGGCATATGTGGAGCATTCTGCACTCGGCTATGCCTGGCAACAGCCACCTTGGCAGTAGTAGTGACTGACTTTGCCTAGCTCCTGGTATGGGGAGCATTTCCTCGGTTCCTGACGAACCTTGGCTGCTGGCTCCCCACAAACCAACATGCATAAGCAACTTACCTAGTGCTGCAGGCAGATATGGAGAGACTGAGCCAGTGCCTGTTTCGGAAGCCCTTCAGTGACCTAGCACCACACCTCCAAGAGGACGTCTTGCCATGCATGGCCGTAGACAAGGTAATCACAACCAGCAGGGCCCTGCGCTGAGCCACCCACACGTTGATCCGCTAAACTGCTGATGGGCGGAGCCTTCTTCCTGGCCTGGACTTTGTTCCATTGCTTATTGAGCAAGGTCCGTCAGATCTTCATCGCAGTGACTAAGCAGTAGTACTGGGCTTCTCTGTGTGAAATGGGAGCGATGTGAGGTACCCGAGCAATCCCATCTTGCACCATGCCCTTGTTGGCAGCTCGCTCAGACATCATGTTTACCATGTGCAGGCTTTTGTTCAGGACCTTGTCTCTCGTTCAGGGAACCGCCGTACCTGAGGCGGGAAGCCTCACGACTTGCCAACGGGAGCTGTGGGGTGGGGCAGCCCCCCAGCCATCCCTGCCCGCTGCACTGTACCAGTAGTGGTGCAATGCCAACCCTATGTACTGATCCGATCAGCACGCCTGGTTACCACGCATGTGAAATACTTCTTTGTTGACCCTTGCCAGCCCATAGGTACTGTTGCTGCCAGTGTTGGCCGTTAGCAGCGTGCTGTGGCCGCTGCAGCTTTGCCAGTGAAACAGGTGCTTCATAGGGAGATATTCAACCCCTTTCATGTTGTCCTACACCATGCGAACTGTGATATATGCAGGGCACGCAGCAGGGCATGCTGCTTGCGTGCCTGCTTGCCACAACCTCCGGTGGGCGGTCGAAAGTGCCTTTGACCCAGTGGAGGCAGCCATTTCATTTCATTGCAGAGATGCATTGCCTGGCAGTGCTATAGCTATTTAGTCAGGTGCCAACCAGGCTCTTGCTTTATGTGTGGTATGTATTGTGTACTGTAAACTGGTGGCCAAGTAGCAATACTGTCTTTCTTACTTTTCTCCCCTTGCAAGACATGCCGATGAACGTTAATGAAATTTTCCTGCTCTTGCTTTTCACGGACATCCAACTTTTGCACTCCTGCTTTTCCTCTCTCACTGCCTATGATATGATTGTAAGCAGATGGCACCTCCTGCCGCAGCCCAAATGCAAGCACAAACTTTGAAGTCCCAACAGTCGTGAAATGTGCACAGCCTGTGACAGGATCATGTGTGGTTGCACTCACTCACTGGGTGCACTTCGCCTCCATGGGGAAAGATTGAAGGGTTTAACCGATAAACCCATTAGCAGCAGGGTGACAGGCAACTGGGTTCAACTCAGCTGGCCAGCTGCAGCAGCCAACAATTTTGGGTTGAGAGCACAGCATGCTGGCCAGCATGCTTTGCCTTCACCTGGCATGCCAGTCGTGCTGGTTTCCTTGCAGGTAGCCGTGTATCTTACCTTGAAGTGAGTGGTTACCGCACTGCCCTGATCAGCCACCATCGCGCTGATGCTTAACTGATGCTGATGCTTAAGATGCTAAACTTCCCACTGCAGCATGAATACCCACCAGCCGGATCAGCAGCATACATAGGACTAATAACTTCAGTATAGGCAGCACAACGCAGAGGTGGGCTAAGTCAGCACAGCCCAGGCGCCATCAGAGCAGCCCATCACAAACTTGCCTGCAGCGGACCCCAATGGACGCTCGAAACTGACATACGGATGGTCGAGGCGCCAGGATGGCAGAAGGACCAGCTGGCAGGAGCGGGATGAGCAGCAGCAGCAGCTAGGAACTGCCGGCCAGCAGGCAGAACAACAGTGCGCTGTGCACACACCCTGTAGCGCAGTAGGGCCTGGCTCGCTCAACAGTGCCCAAAGCGTAACCACGCCGCCTCGGAGCAAGGAGCTTGCCAGCGCTGCTTAAGGCACTGCTTCAGGCAGCCGCCTGCCGCAAGGCCACACTTTCCAGCGCCAGCTTGAAAGCTGACTGGCAGTACAGCCACTGACTGGTCTGCCAGGGGCAGGAGTTGGTAGTCAAGATATTCTCACAATCTCTTAAAAGCTACTCTCCGGTGGAGGAGGCACCCTTTGGCAGGTTGCTGAGCTCGACTGCAGGGATATGCCCGGCACACGCTTATCGGGCGGCATGTGCACTCCATGTGTTGGCGTTGGCTACACAAGCAGGACTGTAGCAAAGTGGCGTCGGCAGGATGCACCGCCCTCACCAGGGTAGCTCCAGGCAAGTTCTGGGCTGTTGAATCCTTGACCCACCCTTGAGTACACACACTCAATGCTGGCTGTTCTGCCAGTCAGCTAACGAGCTGCCTGAAGCAGTGTCTTTGCAGCTGACTACTGCTGCAGCGCTGGCAAACTCCTTTCCCTGATGCTGTGTTGTTACGCCCACCACCAAGAGGACTGTTAGGTCGAGCTGCCCTGTGTTTCTGGGTGTATGCATAGCGACTGCCTGCCTGCCTCCTGGCCTGCTGCTTCATACTGCTGCTGCTGCTCATCTTGGTCTCGCCCTTTGTGCTATTGCCATCCTGCCGCCTGGACTATCGGACTGTTGGTTTCTAGCGTCCAGTGTGCCCGTTGCAGGCAGGGTAGCTGACGGGATTGTTCTGGTAGCGCCTGCCTGTGCACTCAAGCTAGCCCCTGGCATGACTGCTCTTGCCGCAGCTGGCCGCGTATCGTTGGGCCAGCTACTGCTTCCACTGGTCTCCGCCCTGATGAAGTTGCTGGGGGCCCACCGCCCGTTGCCTCAGAGGCTTAGACGTCTGTGCACCTGTGCACGCTATCTGCTGCAGTTTGTACCCAGGAGCGAGGGTGCCCCGCAGCCCACAGAAGCCAACCTAGCAGGCGCTGGAGGGTCAACTCCAGCCGCCCGCGTAGTGGCGGCACCTCTCTCAGCATGAAGCATGTGTTGGAGGCGGCGAGCGGCAGCAGAAGCTGTGGCACAAAGCGGCCTCCTGCAGGGTGGATGTGCTGGAGGCAGCGGGCCCAGTTCCCCAGCCAGGGTGCTTGGGGCCGGGAGTGGCTCGAGTCTGCTCGCATATGTATCTTGAGCAGTGGCTCACTCATGGTGAAAGGCTGCTAGTTGTCAAGGGAGGGTGAGAGGAAAAGCGCAGACAACAGCCTGGATTTTGCCTCTCCTTCTGGGCCATGCCTTCATTCTCCGCTGCTACGTTGCCTGCTCATGTGTGCTTGTAGGAAAGCTCTGTAACACAGTTGAGTACATGCATCTTCTGCGCGTGTCAGTGCTCTGCTTGAGGTCCAACATGCGTTCTTCGCCAGTACGCTAACTTATGTTGTAGCATATGCACACTTCTTCGAGGGCAGGGAGGTCGTTACAACGCGTTGGCAGCTTCTGCCAGGTCTGATCAGTGATCACAGTATCCGCATGGAATGCCTCATGTCAGCTGCCACCTGAGGAAGGTTCCCTTTTAACGTTGACGCGCTTAGGCCCAAGGACTGCGCACGGCAAGGGCCACCACCCTCCCCCCAGCAGACCTCAATCGCCCACACAGTGGTCTACGTCTTTGGTAGCCGGCATGAGGGACCAGGAGGCTTCCTCGGAGCGCCTCGGAGAGCTACGCTCTGGGCACCGAGTACACTAGCCTGACATGCACCAGCAGGCAGGAAGACGTTTTTTGACCAGTCCAAACCTACTGCTCTTAGGGCCCTAGCAAGCCACCCCCCCTTCTCGGTCAGGCGGTACACCAGACCAGTACACTTTACAATACCATGTCAGTACAGTAAGTAACAATCATGGTTGCTTGACCGCAGACCTTCAGCCCCCTCGATGCTCCCTCAGGGTGTTCATCTACTTAGCTGATGCGTGTGAGGAGTGCATTTGACCCAGTTGGTGAACAACTCCAGCCGCGTCAGGCCAAATGCCGCAAAAAGTACATTAGTACCATGGCACTGTAAGCAGCTTCCCACCTCCTCTTCTCCACTACCTCCACTGGTGTGACCCGTTTAACTGATATATGGCTTTCTCCCACATCTGGAAAGCCCTAGCGCACCTCGGCTGCTCTCTAGCCCTACCATTGTTGGTTGGCCTACATGACATGACAGGCTAGGTTGCTGGCACACTTTTCCGTAGCCCTCTATCCCTTGCAGGGAAGCGGTGCTTCCCAGAAGTTGTATGCCCGTCTTTCTGGCTCAGCCGACGCGTCGGTGCACAGCACGGAGTGATCATGCTCGCTGGAGAGCTGGAGTCACCCTCTACTAAGCGCACGGGGTCCACTCTGGCAGCCAGCAATTCAAGGCTGCCGCGCTGCCAAGTCGATGGCTGTTCCAGACCCCTGAGCAACGCCCCGGGCAGGTACTACAAGGTCAGTGCCACCCCAGTGGGCGCGCCTGTCTCCGCGGGTACTTCATGGGCAGGCATATCACCGTTTTGCGTAGGACTGCTACTGGGTAACTGATCTATGCACACTTGCAAGCGTGGAGCCACGCCAAACCCCGATGTACTGCTTTGGTGCCAACCTGTTGGCGGCTTGCCGACTGCCTGTCTAGTTCGCGCGACAATATTTGAGTCCCATAAGGTCAGTCTTCGCCAACTTACTGAGAACTGAGAATAAGGCAGGATATTTGTCTGGTTGCTTGCAGAAGTTCAAAATCTGCCTGAAGTGTGCCAACATGCCTGCGCTGGTCATCAATGACCAAGTCGTGCGCTTCTGCCAGCAGGTCAGGCTCTAAGCAGCTCGCTACACGAGTGACAGCTACGCCTACAGCGTACCGCCACACTTGCCGTGCTCTCATGGTCTACCGTACGTAGTTAACAGCTCTGGGCAGATGCCGAAATGCCCATACAGTACTGGCTTGTCCCGCACCCCCTGCAGTGCGGGCGCTTCCACCCCTTGACAGACTTCGATGCAGAAAGGTAGGGAGTTGGGCCCTGGGGTGTAGGAGCCGTTCGCAACAGGCATGGCTTGCTTTTTGCAGACCTCCTCCTTTGTGCTCCGTGTGTGTATGCCCTTTTCCTTCCTGCGCTATCTCAGCAAATAACGTCTCATGGAGGTCTTGGGTTGCTGAACTCAGGCGAAGCTGCCGCGACAGCCTGGCAGTGCATAACGCCCGGAGAAGAAAGAGCAGGCTGCACATCACCTCTGGGGCTGCCCGGCAGAGAGCCGCTGCAGGGGCGGCAGCTGCTGCTGCTGCTACTTCTGCGGCTGCGGCAGCGGCGGCGGCGGCCGCGGCACCAGCAGCGTGCGAGGCAGCGGCCACAGCCCGCCTGGACAGGCCGCCAGTGACCAGCCAGGCCGACCACGGCACCGCTGGTGCAGCACGCCCTGCCAGCACTGCAGCAATAGCAGCAGCTGCTGCTGCATTTTCTGCAGCAGGGGCAGTAGGCGCAGAAGCAGCTGCCATAGCAACCGGAAGCGAAGGGCAAGGGGGGCAGGAGCTGCTCGCACCTCATGCCAGCCTGATGGATGGACAGGTGGAGCTGCTGCCAGACACGGCCACCTGGGACATGCTGTGTGAGCCTCTAGAGGAGGGCTTCTTCCAGGATACATTTGCCAGCAAGGGCTCCAGCACCAACCCTTACGGTCTGACCGTGGGGGACGCGGCCGTCCAGCATACCGGCCCAGATGAGCTGCCGGCTGTGCAGCACATAGCCGACCTGGTGCAATGTGAGTGGGAGCAGTCGTTATGCGAAGAGGAGAGCGATCATCATGATCAGCAGCAGCAGCAGCAGCAGCAGCAAGCCCTGCAATCTTTGCAAAAGCAGCAGCATGGTCAGCAGGTGCAGCCGCACAACCACCAGCACATACTGCCACTGCAGCAGCAGGTGTTGGAGCTGCAGCTTCAGCAGCAGCGGTTCCAGCAGGAGCAGGAGCGGGAGCTGCGTAAGCTTTTGCAGCCTGGACAGGCACCGTCGCAGCAGCAGCAGCACAGCCACCTCCGCCCATCACCCTTCTCAGACATGTGCACCGGCAGCACGGCAGCAGACGAGTGGCAGCTCTTCTGCAGCACGCCTCTCCAACCTGGGCTTGAGCACCCCAGCCCGGCCCGTGGCAGCGAGGGCCAAGGCGCCCCCGCACCCTTAGCAAATGAGATGGGCATGGGGCTTGACTGCTTGCCGGCGGCTGCACAGGCGCTGGGCGACGGTGAATGGGACATGGCATGCGCAGCCCCGGGCTGGGTGCCTGTGGCTCCTGCCCCAATAGAAGCAGGCGCACCCAGCCCTACTCAGCGGCCAGCACTTGACAGCTGGCCACCACCAGCAGCGGGGCTGCCGTTACTGCGGGCATCACCAGCAGAGGGACCCGCCGCCGGGGCGTCCGCAGCGCTGCCGGTCCTGCTGCGTAGCACCAGCCTGTGCAGCAGCATGGATGTGGACCTGAGCCCTGCGCCCGCCTTGCCTGGCTCTGAGTTGCCCATGCAGCAGCTGCGCTCTCCACCTCTGCCGGCCCCCTGGTCTCCTCCCAGGGTAAGTCGTACGGTCAGGCGTACGGTATGGTATGTGTGTTAGAGTGGTCTGGTAGTCATCGGGGGTCAGAGCGCAGCTTTGATTAAGGGTTTATGTGCCACATCTGCCAGCAGCTGGGTAGCTCATCCCAGTAAGCCCGTGTAGGGAACGTGTTAGACTCGGCAGGCGTGCCTGGCAGCAGCAGACCTCGGCAGCAGCACTGACTGACGTGCTGGCTCTGTACCGGTAAGCTGGACGCATATCTCAACTTCTAAGAAGGCATAGCACTTGGCTCTCGGCAGACCTTCCATGCATATCGCAACCTGCCCACTGCCGCAGGCAGATTTGGAAAGACTCAGCCAGTCCCTGTTCCAGAAGCCCTTCAGTGAGTTAGCACCACACCTCCAACAGGCCGTCTTGCCGTGCATGGCCGCAGACAAGGTAAGCAGCCTCAGCAGGGTCTGGTGACCTCCTGTGACTGCCTTGTCGCGGTCTTGCATGGAACCGCCCAGGCGTTGGTCTGCTTGGCTGCGGAGGGTGGAGCCTTCCTACCGGCCTGGCTTCCGTTTCACTGCTTAGTGAGCGATAGCCATGAGGTCTTGGAGGCGGACTGCTGGGCTTATGTTGTGTGTTGTGGGGGGTTTCTTGCCAGCCACGCCCGTGTCGACAGCTCGCCCAGACACCATGCTTACCTCCTGCAGGCTTTTGTTGACGAGCTGGTCACCCTGTCAGGGAAACGCCCTTGACTGGGGGTGTGGAGTTGACATGTGCCGTCTTGGCAACAGGAGCCCCCCGGCCTCCGACGGCCTAGGAGGACCCGCGGCATCATTGAAGTCCACAGGACCCAAGGGAGGCTACAGCCGCTCTTGCCGTCTGGTGCTGCCTTGAAGGCCGCCGAGGTGGGTAGAGGGTAGCATGGAGCACATTCCTGCCCTCAGAACTGATGATCTCCCCCTATGCAATTCCTTATCATACTGATCCGAGTGGGACGCTGCGTCCCATCACCACCCAAGTAGACTTTTACCAGGCTAAAGGTAATGGTCCGCAGCCGGTGTTGATTAGTCCATCTTGCAGCGTGCTTGTGACAGCTGGAGCATTGCCAGTGTTAGCAGGTGCCTCCTAGGGGGGCAGTTGTCACTCCCTCATTTCCTCTTTTATGCTGTGAAACATTGTGCGAATTGTGAAATGACCAGGGCTCAAAGCAGGGGATGCTGTATGCCTGCCTGCTGACCAGAGTTCTGGGTCGCGGGTAATAAGTGTGCGTGACGCAGTGGGATGCAGTGTCCTTTGTTAATGCTCACAGGCAATGCGAACTGAGGAGAGGTAGGGTTGGACTGTGCGGGCAGGGCTAGATGCAGAGCTATCTTCGGGGATTTGCCTGAGATATCAGATCCAGAAGTTCTCTCCCACATTTCGTTGCAAAGAGACTCGCGTGACAGTACGACCGCTAGTTAGGCTGTTGTTGGCTAGGCTTCTGTTTCATATGTGGTATGTGTATCATGCACTATGATCGGCTGGTCAAGTGACTAATCTCTTCCCTTGTTTTGCATTTTTTGCCGTCATGAAATAATCCTTACTCCTGCTTTTCCCTTTCCCCTTGATCGACGTACATGGTGAACCACATGTGGCAGCATATGTGACCTGCAAGGCATGTTATAAGGGCAGCGCTTGATCACTGATCTGGCAGAGGAAGCTTGCATGCTTATGGGCAAGCGTAAAACATGCCAAGACGCCAAGACAGCTACTGCTCTCAAGTTTGTCTGGTCTCGCTGAAAGAGCAGCAGCTCAAGGTACTAGTAGTGCCTGCTCCAGCAGACCCTTGCATTTGCAATGCTGGGACTGACTCATCGCGCTCAGGAGGCAGGCTTCGGTCCGCAGATACTTTATCGATCGTCCTGCCCAACATGCCTGACTGACGGGGTTGCATGCCCAACACGCCTCGACCCCTGTTGTCCAAGGCTTCCCGCCGTGTACCTTGCCTTTCAATGCAGGCGCTAAATCCAACCGAGCCAGTTGGTCGCATCCACCGTCCTCTGACGCCCCGGGCTTGAGCAATATTGAAAGCTGGTGATCAGGAAGGACGTTCCATTAGCTCAACTCAGCAGGTGCCGCCCTGATGTACTGCAAAACCGTTCTGTATCGTTCAAGTGTTGTGCCAGGGTATTACCAGAAAGGAAGGAAGCTTGTCTACACTGGTGACTTATATAGGGTACTTGGCCGTAGTACCTTATTGGGGTCTCTGTGTGCTCTGACGTGTGAGCCGGCCAACATGCCAAAACTTCAACTGCAGAGGTAACTTGAGTGCTGTGGGAAACCTGCCAGCCCTGCCAGCCAAGGACCTCCCAAGCCAGGTACTAGCGCTCAAGAAGCCTAGGGTGCAAGTATGACAATGCTGGACGAAGCTGCTACCAGCAAGCGTACCAGCAGTTCCGCGCATTGGCAGAAAGTGTGCACTGCTGAAAGCGACCTCTTCTAGCCTGGAGGTCCTTTCTTGCTTGGGTGCAGGTCGCAGCCATGGTTCGCACGCGAAGCAGAGCCTCCTCTGAGGACGAGTTCCCACTCTTCCATGCCCTCATAGCTGGGAATGCCACTACTATAGCAGCTCTGTGCACAACCAAGGAGGCAACTAAGTGCGGGCCAGGCAGCCTGTCAGCCGTAATGCTGACACTGCTGCTGGACAGGGACACGTACCTGCCACAGCTCATAGCAGCGGGTGCGCCGCTGGATGTTCCACTTACTCTCAGCAGCGCTAATGCCGAAATGCAGCAATGGCTGGCAGCGGCGCAGCTGACAGACAGCGCCGTGGTGCGGCAGGAGGTCAGGGCGGTGCTGCAAGGGAATTTTAAACGAGGGCTCTGCCCGCTGGGTTTGGCACTGTCGCTGAGCAAGTGGGAGCAGGCCAAGCTCCTGGTGGCGGCCGGCGCTGACCTGCAGCCACTTTTTCAGGACCATGACTGCTATGACTGGTGGGACTGGGATACCTCACCTGTTTCAGGGAGCAGGTCAAGGAGTATGCCTTGTCTTACTTCTCAGGGCAGGGGTGGGGGGCCGCTCCTGCTGCGCGGCTGGGGCAGCTGGCGCTGCTTGCCGTGCAGGAAAGTGAGCCGGACACGTGCCTGGCAGCGCTGCAGGCAGCAGCGGACCGCGGCGTGCGGCTGAGCACGTCTACTGCTGAGGATGTGATGCAGCATGCTGCGGACTGCGGCTATGTGGAGATAGTCATGCACATGGTGCAGCACAGCCCTGGCAGCGTGTGGAGCCTGCTGCGGCGCAATACACACTTTCGACCAGCTTTGGCAAAGGCTCTCTTTCCGGACTTAGCCCAGCAGTTTGTGGAGGGCTGGATGTACGTTGGCCATGCAGATTGCTCCTCTTCTTAGAGCGGGCACTGCAGGTTGATCAGCCAATTGCAGCCTGCACAGTGCTGCATGCGGTGTCCGAAAGCAGGCTGGTGGAGAAAGTGAAACAGCAACAGCAGCAGCAGCAGCCGCCATTACTTTCGGAAGCCGATCTTACAACCCTGCTTTGTGCGGCAGCCGCTTCTGGCCACCCAGCATTGGTCATGCACCTTCTGCGGCGCGGCGCTGATGTGTGGCAGGTTCTAGGAGCACCTGCGCCGCCAACATCAGGGTACCAGCCGTCCAGCTGCAAAATACATCGCAGCGTGGCAGCCGTGCTGTTCCCCCGCTTGGTGCAGCAGTACGCGGATGGAAGCGTGCAAGTGCGGAACACCAGTGAAGAGCTGGCAGTGCTCGTGTGCCGCGCATCCCAGTGTGGCTGTTCAAATGCCGCCCTTGCACTGCTGGAGCTAGCGACTGCACGGCAGTTATTGCTGTCCGCCGACCAGGCTTTTGCCCTACTGCGAGCAGCAGCAGAGGAGGGGCAACCCGAAGTGGTATGTATCTCATAGAGCGCTTTGGCAGCGAGCTGTTGTGGCGGCTGCTGTGTCAACACAGAGGTGCCATCCAGAGACCAGTGGTCCATGCGGTGACGACCTACCTGCTTGGGCAGCTTGAAGCGGGTGCACCGCAGCTGGACAGCACCCGCCTGGGCTCGCTGGTAGTCAGGGCTGCTGCCTGCTGGGAGACACAGGCGTCTCTGGCCCTTCTGCGAGCAGCGGCGAAGGAGCAGGTGCAGCTGACCAACCAGGATACCTATCGCGCGTTCACTCACTGCATTCGTGGAGGAAGGCCAAGCCCTGTGAAGTTCGCCCAGCAGCTGCTGACTCTGGGTGCCCCTCTGAGCAGCGCCCAGGCATGCGAACTGGCTCGCATCGCAGCCAGGTTGAACCAGGCGGGCATTCTGAAGCTGCTGCTGGGGGCCGGCGCCCCGCTTGACGCAAGGCTCCTAAGCATTGCGGTCTCGTGCTTCTCAGCCACGTGTGTTGCCCTTCTGCTCAAGCCGGGACCCCTGCCTGTGGACCTTAGCGCAGTATGGATTGAAGGGCCAGGTGGAGGGCGTCAAAGCCAGGGTACACCTGTGAGGGGGGTGAGGGCCCGTGAGTTGGGTTCCTTGACACCCTGCAAAAAAAAATGGAATGCATGTGACAAGAAGCGGTCAGACAGCAGTGTGGCGGGTGCCAGCTGTGTCTATTGGCAGAGTCGAGAGTTGGGGAACAAAGAGCGCATAAGTGCATAGACCCCTGTCAGCCCCGTACCTCCTTTCTGATCGCATTACCTGCCACCCTCAATATATAAACAACACGCCTAACACTTGCGCATGCAGGAGGGCTGGAACATGCAGGAGGGTGACACCCGAGTCCTGCGTACGCTGGAGGCCCTGTTGGCTGCTGGCTATAAACCTACTGTTTACCGTGACGTGCGCCTTGAACCAGGGGCCCAGCCTGTGGCTATCTTTGACCCCATTATCGAGCACCCTTTGGCCTTCAGCTACCTTGGCAACAACAGGTAGGCGTGCATTGCCATGCCAGAAGAGACATTGAGGAGCGCTGTGCTGAAGGTGCGTTATGATGTTGCCCATACAAAGCTGACAGTTCTTCTCACGGGACTCGCTGCGAGGCATGATAGGTTGACCTTCCCCTTATACGACGGAATGCTAGTAAAAAATACGGGGTCTGATAGCAGTTTGGCAGGTGCCAGCTGCGTCGCTTAGCAGAGCAGAGGGTAGGAGAACAAGCAACAAGCACGAAAGCCTCGCTATCTGCAGGTGGCTATGGCTGGCGCTAGGGCCTGAGGTTTGGACCACCGCCACTCACCAGCAACACCCCCGCAGTTTGAAGCTGACATCCCAGGCCGTGCTGCTGTTAGCAGCCCGCAGCCGGAAGGGCCAGGTTGTACAGGTGTGCTCCACGGAGGCAGCGTCACCTCAGGTGGTTTGTGAGGCAAGCGCAGCACGCGACAAAGCCTGGTCAGCAAAGCTCGTGCACAGGAGATGCGGTTAGGCCGGCATGCTAGAGCGTAGTACCTGAAGCAAGAGTTGGGGTTGGTTTGTCTACGTTTGGCCCACCTGCAGGTGAATGTAAACAGGCTGTGTGGTGGTGGCCTGCAAAGCGGTTGGGGAGCCAAACCGTTTTTGCACGGACTAAGCAGCCTGCTGAGTTCATGCAGGAGCAAGGCGAGGGCGGTTCATATGACAAGCGGCAACGCCTGGCAGTGGCGGGGTCTCCGATCAGCAAGGCCTGCAGCTGCTCAGGCAGTGCAGCCAGGCTGGGTGCGCTGCCAGATGAGCTGCTGCTACGCGTGCTGCAACTGGCTGCACGCCCGCTGTCGGCCTGGCTCACCATGGATGGCGAGGATGGAGGCGAGGATGACTTTGGAAGCGAGTGAGCATATGTAAAACTACGGTTTAAATCATGCGTTGTTGGTGGGTAGGATGGTGGGGTTGGCAGAGCTGCAACCTGCGCTCCGAGCCAGCATTGCCATGTAGGAGCATTCAGGCTAGACATGGAAGCATGCACGATTTGGTGAATTGCAGTCGACGATAAAACAGAGGGTAGGGCAGTTCTGCAACTAGACGGAGAGGAGTTGACGGGCGGTTTGACCAGTTGTAGGGTTTTTGTTGCTCACCAGAGCAGCAGTGTACCCCTTCATGGTGCATATCTTACTTATTCGTAATCTGTACAATGCAGCAGCCGTATTCTGATAGTCGGCTGCATGTACTGCCTGCACTCTCTTAGCGCTATAGTATGCTCTTGGTGCGAGTTCTGCCCTAAGGGTCCCTGAAGGCTGCTATTTTTTTTATTTTTTTTTGGGGGGGGGGGGGGGGGGGTCATTTACGACGGTGGCGTAGG
>BBXU01000256.1:0-32883 GCA_001598975.1 Parachlorella kessleri
TGCTATTTGATAGGGCGGAGGCTCAGTCCCCCAGAGAGGCAGTGCACCCTAAGGTTTGCTGTGCGTCCAGTGTGGGCCAGCATGCAGGGCGGCTAGTCAGCAGAGTAAGCACTCTAGTGCGGGCCTTCTTGGCAGGGACGTGGCCTGGTGGACCTCCTCTCCGCAGACGTGGCTGCTCATTGCTCCAGCAGTTGTATGTCGTGGGTCCAGGCCCCACCCGCCAATCTGCTGTCTAACACTTTGCTGCTGCGTGCATTCCATATTATATTGGCTGCGCTTGGTTCACAGGAAGCCTGCATGCTTCTTGGCAGCTTCAGAACATGCCACCTCGGACAAGATAGCTCTTGCTTGTGTCTGGTCTCACCGAGGGAGCAGCAGCGCAAGCCAGTACATACTAGGGTATGCAAGCTTGTGATCGACTCAACTTTGCAAGAGAGGAGGGAACTACTGGCTCAGAATTCAGGCAAGACTCAGGCGCACTCTGCATCCCGTCCTGTACGTACACCTCAACTCTCACACCCTGTTCGCACTACCTGCCACCCATGCTTAAATATGTTTAGGTCCGCAGGTGAGACCACCTGCAAGCAGTCCAAGTGGACAGTGCGGGGTCTCCAAGGTGATGGAGTCCCATCAGCATGGGGACGCACTTGGCTGGGTTTTGCACCCTATTGCAGCAAACTGATGGCGGAAGGGCTGTCCAAGGGTTCCCGCCGTCCTGCTTGCTTTTTAGCTTTTTTTTTGATTTAGGCGGAAATGCAGTTTAACCAGTAGCGTGGTATCATCGATCGCGCTCTGTTGGCCCGGGCGCTGTTGGAAGCTTTGGTGATCAGGTGGAGCGCGCCATCAGCTTAACTGAGCAGGTGCGCCCTGATGTACTGCAAAGCCGTTCGGAGTGAAAGCTTCCGTTCTTTCTGTGCCACGGCACCGCCACAAAGTAAGGTGTTGGGCGGTTTCAGGTTGAACTGGTGGCTTTTTGTACTTAGCGCCGTGGGCACCTTAGTACCTTCCTTGCTCTCTGGGTGTACTGACGTGTAGGACAGCCAATATTCTGAGTTTCCAACTGCAGAGGTAACTTGCGTGCTGTGAAGCAGACCAGCCCCCAGCCACAAGTACGTCAAGCCAGGTACCACCTCTCAGAAAGCCTAGGCTGGAAGTGCAGTTTTGCTGGACTAAGCTGCTACCTTATAGCGTACCAGCATCTTCGCGTGCTGGTACAGAAGTGGGCAATTAGGCAGTAATCTGGAAGAAGAAGGCGTCATGTTCTGTCGTAGATGCCAAGCGTCCAGAAAGGCAAGGCTTGCTTGCTTGGGTGCAGGTCCCAGCCATGGTTCGCAAGCACAGCAGGGCCTCCTTTGAGGACGAGTTCCCACTCTACCATGCCCTTATAGTTGGGAATGCAGCTGCTGTAGCAGCCCTGTACGCAGCCGGCGAGGCAGCCAAGTGCGGGCCTGGCAACCTGTCAGTTCTCATGCTGGCACTGCTGCTACACAAGGATGAGCAGCTGCCACAGCTTATAGCAGCGGGTGCGCCACTAGATGTCGCACTCACGCTCGGCAGCACAGATGTCCAAATGCAGAATTGGCTGGCAGCGGCGCAGCTAACTGACAGCGCAGTGGTGCGGCAGGAGGTCAGGGCGGTGCTGCAAGAGAAGCTCAAGCTAGGTCACTGTGTGCTTGATCTGGCACTGTCGCTGAACAAGTGGGAGCAGGCCGAGCTCCTGGTGGCGGCTGGGGCAGACCTGCAGCCACTTCTCCAGGGGCAGCCTTGTACTGGGTGGTGCGAGTCTGATACCTGCACTTGTGACAGGCAGCCAGTGAGGCAGTACGCCGTGTTGCACTACTCCGGGGAGAGGTTGCATGCAGCTCCTGCTGCGCGGCTGGGGCAGCTGGCAATGCTCGCCGTGCTGGACGCCCAGCCGGAGCCGTGCCTGGCAGCGCTGCGGGCAGCAGCCGACCGCGGCGTGCAGCTGAGCACAATCACCGCTGCGGCTGTGCTAGCGCATGCTGCGTATGATGCCCAGGTGGACGTCGTCATGCACATGGTGCAGCACAGCCCTGGCAGCGTCTGGGGCCTGCTGAGGGGTATTGACTACTTCCGGCATGCCGTGGCTGAAGTCCTCTTCCCCCATCTAGCCCAGCTTTTCGTGACGGGCACGCTGGAAGTGGAACTGCAGCGCAGCTTGCCCCTCTTGGTGAAGCGGGCCTTGCAGGCTAGTCAGCCCATTGCAGCCTTCACAGTGCTGCATGCGGTGGCAGAAAGCCAGAGGGAGCGACAGCAACTGCAGCAGCACCAGGAGGTGGAGGAAGAGGAGCAGCAGCAGCTGATGCTGTCGGCAGAGGACCTAACACGCCTGCTTCATTGTGCAGCTGCTACGGGCCACCCAGCAGTGGCCTTGCACCTTCTGCAGCGCGGCGCTGATGTGTGGCAGGTGCTAGGAGAGTCTGTGCCGCAAATGATGTGGTATGAGACTTGCATTTGCAAGATGAGTCGCAATGTCGCAGCCGTGCTATTCCCTCTAGCAATACGCGGCTGGGAGCTTGCAAGTGCGCAATACCACTGAAGAGCTGGAAGTGCTCGCATTCCGCGCATCCCTGTGGGGCTCTCCAGAGGCCTGCATGGACCTATTGCGGCTAGCAGCCATGCGGCAGGTGACGCTTTCCCCTGAACAGGCCTTTTCCATCTTGCAAGCAGCAGCACAAGAGGGGCAGCCTGCAGTGGTGATGTATCTCACAGAGCACTTTGGAAGCGAGCTGTGGTGGCGACTGCTGAGTGAGACCGGCCCTGCCATCCACAAAATAGTGCTCCACGATGTGGCGGCACATCTGCTAGGGCAGCTCACAGCCGGTACACTGCAGCTGGACAGCACCCATCTGGGGTTGCTGGTGGTTAGGGCTGCTGCATGCGAGGAGGCGCAGGCGTCTGCGGCCCTTATGCAGGCAGCAGCGAAGCAACAGGTGCAGCTTACCAGCCAGGATACCTTCCGGGCATTGTCAAACTGCATGAAGGAGGAAAGGGCAGGCCTTGTGAACTTTGCGAAGCACCTCCTGCATCTGGGTGCGCCATTGACCACCGCCCAGTTGTGCGAGCTGGCCAGGAGGGCTGCCAGCTTCGACCAGGCTGCAAGTTTGCGGCTGCTGTTTGAAGCCGGCGCCCTACTTGACACCAGGCTTGCCGGGATTGCGGTCAGGTCGTACTCAGCCGTCTGTGTTGCCCTTCTACTCAAGCTGGGGCCCCTGCCTGTGGACCTTAGCGCAGTTTGGTTTGAGCAGCCAGGTGGAGGGCGTCAGTACACCTGCCCAGTCCTCCGCGTGCTCAGGGTGAGTCGAGGGTATGGTGGAGGGCCACCACCCAGCCATCCAGCCAAGCATGAGGGTCAAGCCCGGCAGCTGGCTTTGTCCAGGCGGGATTGGTGGTTTACTGTTGCGCCAAAACCTATGTTGCCTGCGCTGTGTCTGCCCTGGCATGGGATTGTCAGTAAGGACACATGCATGGAGGACCATAATGCCATTCGGGTGGGCATTCCGATAATTCACAAATAATGTGTGCAGGTTGGCTGGAACCGAAATACTATTGATACGTCACCTCTGCGCACGCTAGAGGCCTTGCTGGCTGCTGGCCACAAACCCACTGTTTACCATATTGTCCGCCTTGAACCAGGGGCCCAGCCTGTGGCTGCTTTTGACCCTCTCATCGAGCGGCCTTTGGACTTCTGCAGCAACAGTGGAGCTAACGGGTAGGCCCAAGCCTTTCTGCAGTGCCATGATGCAAAAATCTGTAACAGGCTCAGGCAAACAGTATACCCGTACCTCCTCTCTGATCGCATGACCTGCCACCCTAAATTAACTGAGAGCATAACTGCACAACCCTAACAGTACAGTCCAACCATATGTCCTCTTTCGCATTGCTTGCCACCACCCAACAACTGACTTGGAAAGGATCGTAGACTTACGGTGCGTGATAAGATATTCTACAAAACCTTCTCTCAATGCTTGCTGCAAGGCAGGGGAGTCTGAATTGATTTGCAGGTGGCTGGCACTGGCGCTAGAGGGGTGGAACCCCGCCACTCACCTGCAATACCCCCCAGATTTAAAGTTAAGTTAGTTTGCCCCAAGGTACGCCTCTCCCTTCCGTTCCTCTTCCGCTCGCTTGCAGCTCTGCTATTCATTTCCTGCTGCCTGCCAGCCTGTCTGCCTGCTCTGCTCGCCTGCTGCGCTTCCTGCTGCTCCATGCTGGCTTTCTTTCAGGCCTAACCGTGTTCTCTACTGCCCCTGCTTCAGTTGAGCTGCATCTCCTCTTCCAGTGGCCTTAGCTTATCTTGGGGAGAGAATTACTGGCTCAGAACCCAGGCAAGACTCAGGCTCATTCTGCATCCAGCCCTGCCCGTCCAGTCCAGCCCAGCTCTACTCCCTGTTTGCACTACCTGCCACCCATGCAATTAACATACAAGGCCGTGCTGCTATCAATAGCTCACAACCGGAAAGGCCTGGCTGTGCAGGTAATCTTTGCGGATGTAGTGGCACCTAGTGGGGACACATGAGGTTCGTATGTCAAGGATGGCGTTCACCCATTCTGGATGGGAACCTCAGGCCAAGGAGAGGCGCTTGGGCCTGTGCCCTTATGTAAGGTACCAAACTAGGGCCGGAAGTGGTGTTTTGCTACTTCTTGGGCCCCCTGAGTTGGCGAATGTACAGGGGCTGTGTGGTGGTGGTATGCGAAGCAGACGGGCGGCCGAACACGGCTTACACGGACTGTCAGCCCACTATTGAATTCTTGCGGGAGCAAGGGGACGGCAGTTCACTGCACAAGCGGCAACACTTGGCGGCACCGGGGTCCATGGTCAGAGAGGCCTACGGTTGCTCAGACAGTGCAGCCATACTGGGTTTGCTTCCAAATGAGCTGCTGCTGCGCGTGCTGCAACTGGCTGCACGCCCGCTGTCAGCCTGGCTCCCTGCGGATAGCAATGATGTCGTTGAGGACGACTATGAGGGCGAGTGATGGTAAGTGAATGTATTGTTGGATCAATGATGTTATGCGGGAGCCTTCTGCTTGTTGGTGTGTAGGATTGTGGGGTTGGCAGAGCTGCGACCTGTGCTCCAAGCCAGCACTGCTCTGTAGTAGCACTCAAAGTAGACACGGGTATCATGCACGAATGGTAGAAGGCGGTACGTGGTGTGAATTAGAGGATAGGGCAGTTCCTCAGTTAGAGAATGGGGAAGGCTGGACGGGCGGGTTTAAGAGTGAAGCGTGCTAAGCAGAGCAACCTTTGCACCCGTCTTCAGAGTACTTAGATTACTTCGTTGTTGTCTGTGCGATGCAGGACTTCCTCTGCGTCCAGCAGCCGTATTCTGATAGCGGACTGTATGTACTGCCTGCAGTCTCCTGGTGCTATGGTAGGCTCTTGGTGCGAGTGCCGCCCTGAGGGTCCCTCAAGGCTGCTATTTGATTGGGCGGAGGCTCAGTCCCCCGCAAAGGCAGTGCACCCTCAGAGTTTACTGTGCATCCACTGTGGGCCAGCATGCAGGGCGGCTATTGAGCAGAGGAGGCACTCTAATGCGGGCCTCCTTGGCAGGGACGTGGCCTGGTGGACCTCCTCTCCTGTGACATGGCTGCCCTATGCTCCAGCAGTTGCTTGTCGTGGGTCCGGCCCCACCCCTGGAACTGCTACCTAAAATTTTTGCTGTTACTTGCTATCCCTGAATTTGGCACCACTTGGTTCACAGGACGCCTGCATGCTTATGGGCAAGCTTCAGAGCATGCCACATCGACAAGACAGCTACTGCTTTGGTAAAGGTGGCAGGCAATGCGAACGGGGAGGAGGTGGGCGCTAACTGGTGTGCCAGGGCTGTATGCAGCTACTAGCATAGTATACTTTGTGTCTTGCTTGAGTTTGTCTGGTATTGAAGGAGCAGCAGCGCTAGCAAGTGCCTGCTCCTGGGCTCCAGCAAGACTCTGACCGACTTGTCAAAGTCTGCAGGCGTGCTCAGGTCCGCTTCTGACTGTTATAATCAGACCTTCTGTAACATGCCAAGTGGACAGTGCGAAACCAAAGTCATGGGGCACCAGCAAATGGGACACACGCTTGGCTGTGGTTGCACTGTTATCTGCAGCGCCAAACTTAGACCGGCCCTATCGTATGTGCGGCCAAAAGAAACCTAGCAGCTGGGCTTCATTGCATTGCTGTCTGAGGGACAGAAGCTTTTGCTGCTTTCATGACGATAGCTCGATCGAAGCTGGTTGAGCTACTCGCAAAGAGACATCATGCTGTCGTCCAAGGGTTCCCGCCGTGCAGGCGCGCCTAGGCGATACAGGTTGGCCAGTAGGGTGGCATCATCCTTCGCGATCTGTTGGTGCGGGCGCCTGACCAGTGTTGGGAGCTGGTGATCAGGTCGAGCGTGCCATCAGCCCAACTGAGCAGGTGCGCCCTAAAGCATTGCAAACCCGTTCTGTTTCAAAATGTTTAGGGGTGCCCGTTCAAATGTTGTGCCAGGGCACACCGGAAAGGAAAAAGGCTCGTTGTTGGCCGGTTTCAGGGCTGAACTGATGACTTCGTTTACTTGGCGCCGCAGGCACCTTGATAGCTTCCCTGTTCTTTAGGTGCACAGACGTGTAGGCCAGCCGCTATTCTGAGCTTGCAACTGCAGAGGTAAGTTGCCTGCTGTGGGAGCAGACCGGCCGCCAGCCACTAGGGCGTCAAGCCAGGTACCACTCTCAAAAAGCCTAGGCTGCAAGCAGTTATGCTGGGCGAAGCTGCTACCAATGGCGCCAGCACTTCCACATGTTGGGAGAGAAGTGGGCAATGCAGTAGTTGTCCTACACAAGGCATCCTGTTCCAGTCTGGATGCCAACCGTCCTGAAAAGGCAAGGCTTGCTTTGGGTGCAGGTCCCAGCCATGGTTCGCACACGGAGCAGGGCCTCCTTTGAGGACGACTTCCAACTCTTCCATGCCATCATAGCTGGGAATGCAGCCACGGTAGCAGCCCTGTGCGCAACCGGCGAGGCAGCCAAGTGCGGGCCTGGCAACCTGTCGGCCCTCATGCTTGCCATCCTTCTTGACAGGGATTCAGTCGTGCCACAGCTCACAGCAGCGGGTGCGCCACTAGATGTTGCACTTACCCTCAGCAGCACTGCTGCCGAGATGCATATGTGGCTGGCAGCAGCGCAGCTGACAGGTGACGCAGCGGTGCGGCACGAGGTCAGGACCGTGCTGCAGTACAAGATGAAACCTGGGCTCTGCGCCCTTGAGTTGGCGCTGTTGCTGAGCAAGTGGGAGCAGGCTAAGCTCCTAGTGGCCGCTGGGGCCGACCTGCAGCCACTTCTGACGGGGCGACACTGCCGTGTCTGGTGCAACCCCGACACCTGCACTTGTGCCTGGAAGCAGGTCAAGCAGTACGCCGTGTCGCATTACTCAGGGCAGGGGTGGAGTGTAGCTCCTGTTGCGCGGCTGGCCCAGCTGGCGCTGCTCGCCATGCAGGACGGTCAGCCGGACATGTGCCTGGCAGCGCTGCTGGCAGCAGCAGATCGTGGCGTGCAGCTGAGCATGGCGAGCGCTGTAGCGGTGTTAGAGCATGCTGCAGCTGGAGCCCATGTGGATATGGTTATGCACATGGTGCAGCACAGCCCTGGTAGCGTGTGGGGCTTGCTGCAGGGCAGTGACAGGTTCCAGCCAGCTGTGGCTAAGGCCCTCTTCCCCCATCTAGCTCAGCAGTTTGTCGAGGGCACGCTGGAAATGGAATCGCAGCGCAGCTTGCCCCTGTTAGTGGAGCGGGCCCTGCAGGCTAATCAGCCCATTGCAGCCTTCACCGTGCTGCATGCGGTGGCCGAAATCAAGCAGGGGCGGCAGCGGCAGCGGCAGATGGAGGAAAGGGAGCAGCAGCGGCGGCAGTAGCAAACGCTGTCGGCAGCGGACCTTACACATTTGCTGCGTTGTGCGGCAGCTACGGGCCACCCAGCAGTGGTCGTGCACCTTCTGCAGCGCGGCGCTGATGTTTGGCAGATACTAAGAGCACCTGTGCCACAAGTAATGTGGTACAAGACAAACGATTATCAAATGAGTCGCAATGTAGCATTCATGCTCTTTCCTCGCTTGGTGCAGCAGTACGCGGCTGGAAGCTTGCAAGTGCGCAACACCAGTGAAGAGCTGGCAGTGCTTGTGTGCCGCGCATCCCAGTGTGGCTGTCCAGAGGCCTGCCTTGCACTTCTGGACCTAGCAGCTGCTCAGCAGTTAACGCTTTCCGCCGAAGAGGCGTTTGCTCTTCTTCGAGCAGCAGCGCAAGAGGGGCAGCCCGCAGTGGTGATGGATGTAACAGAGCGCTATGGCAGCGAGCTGTTCTGGCGGCTGGCCAGTCAGCACGGTGTTGCCATTCACAGAACAGTGGTGCACGCAATGGCGACTCACCTGCTAGGGCAGCTAACAGCCGGAGCACTGCAGCTGGACAGCACCCGCCTCGGCTTGCTGGTGGTCAAGGCTGCTGCGTGCCAGGAGACGCAGGTGTCTGTGGCCCTTCTACAAGCAGCAGCGAAGCAGCAGGTGCAGCTTACCAGCCAGGATACCAATCGTGCGCTCTCTCACTGCATTCGGGAGGAAAGGGCAGGCCTTGTGACATTGGTCAAGCAGTTACTGGACCTGGGTGCCCCACTGACCAGCGTCCAGGCATGCGAACTTGCCTTGAAGGCAGCCAGATTTGACCAGGCCGCAATACTGGAGCTGCTGCTGGGGGCGGGCGCCCTGCTTGACGCTGAGCTTGCCAGTGTCGCAGTGAGGTCATACTCAGACACCTGTGTTGCCCTTCTACTCAAGCTGGGGCCCCTGCCTGTGGACCTTAGCCGGGTTTGGCTTCATGAGCCAACTGGCGCGCAGTGGTACTCCTGCCCAATCCTCTGCATACTCGGGGTGAGTCGAGGGTACTGCTTGGGGCGGCTACAGGGCCAACACCCAGCCATCCAGCCTAGCATGAGGGTCAAGGTAGGGGAAGCTTGCTGTCTACAAGCGGCAGTGGTGGGTACATATTTGGCAAAAGTGATGTTACCCCGAAGCGCCTGGCCAGCACGTTTGCATCTATGGTCATGTTCTGCTGTTGCTGTAACTGTGGGAAGCGCATTCTGATCATTGATTGGCTAGTGTGCCTTCCCTGGCACGGGATTATCAGTGTGGGAGTACATTTGTGGAGCATCTGATCGCCATTGAAGTGGGCATCTGGATGTTTTCGCTGGGTGTGTGCAGCGTGTTTGGAATCGGCGAAAGGATGATACGCGAGTCTTGCGTACGCTGGAGGCCTTGCTGGCTGCTGGGCACAGACCCACTGTCTACCGGGACGTGCGCCTTCAACCAGGGGCCCAGCCTGTGGCCGTCTTTGACCCCATTATCGAGCAGCCCTTCCTATTCAGTCGCACGAATGTTGACAGGTACGCACAAGCCTTCCTGCACTGCCATGAGCTAAGACATGGAAAGTTGGAAAATATGCAGTACAGCCGTCCCAGTGATGGAGTTGCTCCAAAAATGCTTCAACTCCTAGAAGATGTTTGCTTCAAAGGCGTGGGGAGGGTCGCCTGTCCATGCGCAGGTGGCTGTGGCTGGCGCTGGGGGGCGAGGGGTGGACCTTCGCCACCCACCAACAGCAACCCCCCATGTTGAAGCTGGCCTACCAGGCTGTGCTACTATCAGCAGCCTGCAGCCAGAAGGCTCAGAGGGTACAGGTATTTTCCAAGCATGCACTTACCCTTGAGGAACTGACCTGACTGTGGGGCAAGCGACAGGAATCGGTGGAGTTTAGCCAGGGGAGGCCCTGCATAGCAGAGGCACCAAGGAATGTGCATTGGGATGTACTGCCTGACGACGAAGGGAAAGCTGTGTTGGTGCCAAGTTAGACTACCCATGGCAGGGAATTGTAGCGAAGCCGAATACCGAAAGTGGCTTTTGGGAGGACGTATTGGCAGCTGAACTCATACTTCAGAGGAAAAAGGTCAAACCTTGACCAATGCAGGCACAAGGCACCGATACTTCCCCTCACAAGCTGCAGCGCCTGGCGGCGGCAGGGTCTGCGACCAGCAAGGCTAGCACCATCTCATGCAGTTCAGCGGTGCTGGGTTGCCTGCCAAACGAGCTGCTGCTGCATGTGCTGCGCCTGGCAGCGCGCCCGCTGTCAGCCTGGCTGCCTTACAGTGGCAATGATGAAGACGAGGATGACTATGCCGATGAGTAGCTATGTTGAGGCAGCGCTGCTCCTTTTCATAGAGGGAATCCTGTATGGGGCGTTTGTATCATGGCAGAATCTTTTCCAAAAGGACTGTGAGCTTGGCGGTCCTGTACCCTGCATGCCCAAGCAGCATCGCTGGGTAGTAGCGCGTGTAAGCCTATGTTCTTGTATAATGGCAGGTGATGGAAGCCTGTACAGATTCTGGAAGGTAGTGGTTAGGTCTAAGAGAGAATTGCAAGCTGTAAAACTTGAGGTCTGTACCTGATGTTAGTATGGGTGGCAGGTAGTGCGAACAGGGAGTGAGAGCTGGGCTCTAGGAATACGGCTGGATGCAGAACGAGCCTGAGTCTTGCCTACAGTGAAGTGTGTTTTAGTTTGTCTCTAGCAACTTTGCACTCCTCTATCTGATTCCGCTCCTCTCTTTTCGTTGCCTGGATGCATCATATCCTGGGCATTCTGCAGGGTAAACTCAGAGCCGGTCCCAGATGCAAACCCCACCAACCACACCAGGGCTTATCGATCTTGACTGGCCACCCACGCAGTCATAAGTTAGGTGCCTTGCCTCGTGCTGCCAAACTCACATGGCCTCTCAGAACCAGGGTATGCGTAATCCATGGTCCAGCCTCACTTAGGCTGACCAGGCCTGGGGCACCTCCGTCAGTAGCGCTGGCAAAACAGTGTAACAGAGCATAACTGCATGCACCCCTGTCAGCCTAGTATACCCGTACCTCCTCTCTGGTTGCGTTACCTGCCACCCTAAATAAAAACAGTCTAAGCGCATTCTCCAAGCGCATTCTGCATCCAGCCCTGTTAATATAGCCCACCTCTTACTCCTTGTTCGCATACCTGCCACCCATACAAAAAGAGTCCAACCCAAATTACCCCAACCCTCCCAGGGTTCCTATGTTTGCCGCAGCTTGCGAGCCTCCAGCTGCAACCGCCACACATACGCTGCGCCCTCAGTCGCAGCAGGCAAAGTGGGAGGCAGCGCGCCCTCATACACCCAGCACTCGCCGCACACGTTCTGCAGCCGACTGTGGCGGCGGTACGGCAGGACGATCAGCTCCGAGGGTTGGGGAGGGGGGCAGCCCGCGGGCAGCAGGCTGTCTGGGGAGACAGAAAGCTGAGCAGCCAGCTGTGCCTGCGGAAGGGGTGGAGAAGTTAATAAGAGAGAGCAAGATAACAGGTGAACCAGGAGGTCCAAGGCCATCGGCACCAGTACCCTCTAAATCTTTCACCCCACCCCTCCTAGGTAGGTGGGGTCGGGTGGGGTGGAAGATTTAGAGCGTCCTTGGCACACCGCCCTGCCAAACCCAGCCCACCTAACCTGCCACAACTACACTGCCACTGTCAACAAATCGAAGGGTTGACAGGAGCAGTTAGCACAAGGCTCCACATGTCACAGCAGGCTGACGGAGGCAATCTGACGCTCCCCTCCAATCGACCCTAGTAACCAGCCAGCCACCAGGCATTCCAGTAGGGGCGCTCGTCTTCCGCACAGCCCAAAGCTGGCATCCACGACTCACCAGGCCCGCAGCATCCACCATGCGGGAGTGCTCCAGCCACGCTGTGCCATCTGGCAGCTGGTACAGGGCATGTATTCTGCATACGGATCCCACCGGCTTCCCGCCGGCGCCCCCACTGCTGCCCTGGCTGCTGCCGCCTTCATCCAGCCGGGGGCAGTGGACAGAGTCTCGCAGGCTGCACAGTTCCCATGAGCAGTGTACATTGAGGCGAGCCTGAGGCGCAGTATTGGTGTGTATGTCCTAGGCATGCAGCGAGCCTGGGAGCATCTCAGGCAAGCAGCAAGTCTGTGCTTACCCATGTTGCATCAGGTTGCATTTCCTCATACTCCTGAATCCTTTGCTGGCAGCAAGAAAGCGTGACCGTGGAGCCGCCTTGTGCATGCAGCTGCGGCACACCTTTGGGAACAAGGACGCTGCGTTTCGCTGCCCTTTAAAAATATCAACCCTAATCATCTATCTCCAGAAGGGCCGCCACCTGGCAGTCATTGCCACCCGCTAGCTACCACTCACTGGAAGTTGTAGACCCGCTGCGCCTGATCCCTGTCCACTACGCACACCTCTTCATAAAAGCGCACACCTGCAGGGGATATCAGTCGTTGAAAGGGTTGCAGCAGCCCCTGGATTGCAACACCACTAACGCTCTGCAATGCCTTTGGTGCTGGCGAGGTGAAGTCACCAACCCTGGCCTGGCCACATACAGCACCTCTCATCTGAAAGGCACATGCGAAGTGCAATCCTGTCAATCATGTAGCCCTACCCACCATCAAGTGCCGGCAGCTTGTGCGCTGCAGCAACCGTATTGCCCCCGGGAGCGACAGCCATAGCTCGCTTGAGGCAGACCCTGATCTCCCCATTCTCGATGTCAGTGCACCTGGGGTCCACCTCCGCGGTTGCTTCCAGCTCTGTCTGTGTCAACGGCTCGCCAACCGCGGGGAGGCTCTTGCCATGCTCGGAGGGTACTGCAGGACCTGCAGCAGGCCTCTGTCCTGCTCCTGCAGACCCCTCGCAGCTGAGGGCCGCCGCCGCCGCCGCAGCTGCAGCAGAGGGACCAGCAGCGGGAGAACTAGCGGGCTGAGCGCTCTCCAGAGGCTGACTAGGTGGCCTTGGCAACTGCCCATGCTCCAGCCCCTGCTGCGGCTCCTCCTTGCCAGGGTGTCTGCCGGGTAGCCCCGTCGGCTGACCCGGTTGCACTGCTCCCAATCCATTCTGTTCTGATGGGAGTTGCTGACCCGCGGCAGCATGTTGGCCCATGCCCTCCGCCCCAGCCTGCCTGTGACTGCTTCCAGCTGCAGTCTGAGACGGCTGCGGCGGAGGCTGCTCCCGCTGGGACTGTTGCCGCCCCAAGGGGTCAAACAAGGGTTGCTGCCGGGGCCGGGGTAGCGGCGGCAGCAACGGCAGGTCAGCGGAGTTGTGTGGCCTCGGCTGCGCCTGCACGTGTGGCAAGTGGCTTGACATTGTGGGCTGGGTAGCGTGATGACAGAAATGGGCAGGGGTGTCTGTGCAGGGCAATTGACAAATACAACACCGTTCTTTGACACAAATGGGCAGGCAATCTTACCGTGCATGCAGCTCTCTACCCTAACAGGGACCATGCCATAAGTTTGACCATCTTGGGTGCCACTGACCGGGCTTGAGGGACATCCCCTTCCTGCTACATTAATGGCACTCATGATGCCCCCCAGGCTGCCCCACTTACCGCCCTGTCTTCAAGCGCCATGTGGTACCTCCGGCTGACCGCATCTGCGCCCCAGCCGGGCAGGAACTCCCTGCCGATGCGCGCCCAGCCCAGGCCCATGCTGTGCGCGGTGAGGATTATCTCGTCCTCCAGCTGGGTTAGTCGCTCCAGGGGCCTGGGGGACAGCAGCTGCTCAGCGGCGCCGGCCGCAAGGCTGGACTGCCGGCCGCTGCCCAGCGCGCTGGGTCCGCTGGGTCCGCTATGAGGGCTGGGTCCGCTGGGTCCGCTGGGTCCACTGGGTCCGCTATGAGGGCTGGGAAGGAGGGACGACGGTTGGCTGTTGGTGCTGGCGGAGGTGTGACTCATGCGCAGCGTGGCAGCAAGGTCAGCACAGCCAAGCACGTGGGAGTAGAGCCGCTGCTGGGCGGCGCTCAGCTCTGCAGGGGGCGGCCAGACAGAAGGTGCACGTTGCAAGTCGAAAACTTGCATATTGCCGGCACGCGGTCGTATAAAGGGCCACTGGAGGAGATGCAAAGCTGAGGCACTTGGTATCACTGCAACTGGGAAAAAGTGCTCTGCAGCGCCCAACCTGTGTGCTCCAGGAACTGCTGTGTCGTGTACAGCAGGAAGCTCGCCTCACATCGCTGGCGCTTTCCAGGCGGGTTGAGGGACTCCCCGTAGTAGCAGTGGCCTTGTTCCTGCTCCGCCAGAAGGGCATCTAGCCGCCCAGCAGGCACCATGAGGTGCGAGGGCACGTCCCGCTCTGGCTCCGCCTGCTTGAGGCGCCCCATTCTGGCTTCAAAGCATATCTGAAGGGCTGCCTGGGTTGCCCCACTCAACTGCGACTGCGCACAGGACGATCCCTGGAAGGAGACTGGGTGGGACTTTTAGGCTGTTCTCTTAGAGACTTTATTGTGATCGTAATAAGTACATAGACCCATGCACAGACCGGTCGCTCTTTCATCTTGCGCCCCGCCACGCAAGCTCCACCCTGGCACTCCATGGCTCCACACAGAGAACACAACAGCGCTCTCATCAGCGGAAAGGGTGGCTTGAAGCATAGATAGATCTAGATCGTAAGCTTCGGGTGATAGAGATCGTGTGATCGGTCATCAGGCAGCATGAGAGGCCGTGGCAGGGAGGTATGCTCCTGGTCAGCCCCCTGGCTCTTGCCCCCGTGATAAGGCTGTTCTGCTGTTGTCGGCAAGGACAGTCCTTTAGAGAACGAAGATAGCAGTAGGCCCGACTAGCAGCTGCCGCAACGTCCCTGCCTGCCTGCAGGGGGCTGCGGGTTGGGCCGCAAGAGGTGGCAGGAGCTCTGGAGGCCGCAGCAGCCCGTCAGCAAGTGGCAGCAGAGGAATGCCAAGCAACGGAAGACCACCAGGCAGCAGCCGAGGCACACCCAACACTAGCCGAGGGGGTCGAGGACCTTTCCCATCCCCAGGTGGGCGCCCTGCGGCTGGTTAGGGCGGACACTGTATGACGGCACTCGAGCTCTGCTCTGCACTGGAGTGCAAAGTCCAGACTATGCTTGCAAATATTGAAAGCTTGTGGGCATTGGTATCAAAGGTATCAACATCTTAAGCCGCAGTTGCAGGTGGTGGACGGTGGGGCACCCCGACCTCCGGCCGGGGCGGGCACAGCCCTTACAGCATCGGTCGCTTTGGGTCACCAGCCGGTCGGTTTGGATCTTCTGCTGCGGGACGGGCAGGCGCATCCCCCTTGGCCACCACGGCAGCAGCTGCTGCTGCCACCAGTGGTGGCAGGAGAGGGGGATGGCAGCCTGACCAGAGCAGTGGGGCAGGAGGTGCAGGGTACCGAGCAGGTGGCAACCCCAACTACAGGGAGGCCCATGCCAGTGCCAAGCTGTTTGGCAGCGGGCCCACCCAAGTGCAGTTTGAGCGGGATAAGGAGCCGTGTATTTGGAAGGTGGGGTTTTTTAAGCTTGCCAACTCCAAAGTCGAGCCTGCGCTCCCCTCTTCAGAAGGATCTTTGGTCTAAGGGCCAGTTCCGGTGGACACAGTGTGAGTCTGTCTGTCACATGGGCATCTCTCCGGTGGACGCCTTGTGCCGGTGAGCCCTATTTGCCCTGGAAGTACTTTGCGTAAGGAAGTAAACATCAGCCGGGGTCTTTGCAGGTCTCCCCCCCGCCGGGCCAGCGCTTCAGCCCCGCCTTCCTCCAGGGCGTCTCCAACTTTGTGGCTTTCCAGCTCAGCAAGCAGCACGCGCAGCAGGGCAGGCAGCGTCCACAGCAGGCCATGCGTGCCGGGGTGACCCTCAACCCTCAGCCGGTAGCCCCGGGGGCGCCACTTGGGCCACCAGGGGCGGGGCATGGCCGGGCAGCAGTGGCGGCACCCACCTTCCCTGTTGGTACCACGGTTGGCGCACCAGCAGAACCGGCAGTACCGTCAAAAGCAGCAGTACCAGCAGCTGCAGGGAGCCCCGGGGGTGGCACTGCGGCCGCACGCTGCCTGTCAGACCGGGGCCTGGGGGCGTCCCTAGCAGCAGCCAGCAATCACCAAAGGGAGGAGGGGGTGCCTGGGGCGGAGGCAGCAGTCGGAGAGGAGCTTGTAGCAGCATCGACATGCAACAGCGCTGACGGCTGGGGCTTACCGCACGCAGGGAGTGGTTGGGAGGAAGGGGCGACAGAACCGGGGAGTGATACACTTGCATCTGTGGAGGGCCGCGGCCCTGAGCAGGGCAGTCCGACAAAGGCACGTCCTGCTGTGGCAGCTGTTGACACCAGCGGTAGCCCAGGCACCAGTGGGAATGGTGGTGACGTGGCACGGCAGCTCGTCCAGGTGGAGTTAGTCATCCAGGCCTGCATTGAAGCCGGCCAGTGCTTGCTGGGGGCGGCAGCCCGCCTCGCACCTGCTGATATTGGCGCACCCAGGGTGGGCCTTGAGCTGACTTTCCTCCCGGAAAGTACCGCAGCAGCAGCAGCAGCAGCAGAGTCTAGGTCGCTATCACCACCAGCTCGACCAGTGGACCATGCGCAGCAGCAGCAGGAGCAGCAGGCTGGGCAGGGCAAAGGCGAGGCCAGCTGGCAGGACGCGCAGCAGGAGCAGGAGCAGGAGCAGGAGCAGGGGCAACCTGCGCAGGAGGATAGCGCAGGCATTGGGGAGGAGCAGACTCCGGCAGGGGAGGAGGGCAATACTGAGGTCCTCACTGACATTGGGGAGGAGCAGTTTCTGGAGGAGGAGGAGGAGCAGTCTCCGGAAGGGGAGGAGGAGGAGGGCAACACCGAGGTCAGCTGTGAGGGAGGCAGGGGGTGGTGGCCGCCCCACTCCCAGGCTCAGGTACCCACCAGCAGCCTGCCCGTGGCAGCGGTCGATGGGACGCCAGCTGCTACTGGTGAGTGCATCAGCAAATGACTGCACACGGTGGTTAGCATTGGGTTGGCAGCGGAGGGTGGTTGGCAGGGATATTTGAAGCTGGGCCAAGAGGTACGCTGTGTCCTTGGGTTTGCCTTGTGGAGGCTTGTTCTTTAGGGTTGTAAACCGGCTGGGGCTGCTAGGGGGTTGCGCACTGCAGGTTAAGCCAGGGAGCAGTTCATCGGAGGGTGATGAGAGCCTGACGATCGTGCCTCCCGTGTTCATGCAAGAAGGGGGCGAGTCCTGAAGCATGTGGTCGGGACCACATCAAATTGTTGGGTGTAATGTCAGGGTCCCAGCTGGTCTGCAATGATGTTACTCCTCCAGAGGTAGTCGGACGTTGAAAGTTGAAATGTTGGCCTGGGTGTGCGCCTTCGCTGTAGGCAGCGTGCAGCTGTCTCTCCGGCTGGAGCGCATGGGGCTGACTGACAGGGAGGCTGCCATGCTGGCAGGCTGGCACGCACAGCAGGCACAGCAGGGCGGCGGCAGGGCCATCATCCGCAAGCTGTGGCTCTTTGACAATCAGCTGGGTGATGAGGGGGCCCGACAGGTGGCGCGCATGCTGCATCCTGGCATGCTGGAGGTGAGTCATAATTTAGTCAATTTGGTCAGCTATAGGGTCAACTGTGGCTTTCCGGCAACTAAGGGGGCCAGGTATTGATGGAAAGGCCCATGTGCTGCACCTGCAGCTGCCAAAGCACGGTGTGTCAGGGAGTGCCATGGGGTGTGTCCTTCTGCTCTGAGTCCATGCAGCTTGCCGTCCAAACCAAGTAGCACATATCCGAACTGCATCAGCAGCCCCCAGCTGAGCATACCTGACTTGACCAATAGAGAGTGACAGAAGGTGGCCTCTCCTGGCGCTGCGCCCGTCCCACGACATGTGATGTAATGTAATGTACCGGAGCCCCTCCACATTGCTCTCTGTAGCTGCACCTCTCCCACAACCGCATCACAGTAGAGGGGGCAGCCGCACTGCTAGCGGCGGTTGAGGCGGGGCAACACCCACCCGGCAAGCCGCTGTGGCTTCGGCTGGAGTGGAACAGGGTGTCACTGGAAACGCTGGTGAAGGTCAGTGGAACGGAGTATCACTAAAAAGGGTTGTGAAGGTTAGTGGAACGGAGTATTACTAGAAATGCTTGTGGAATGGAGTATTACTAGAAATGCTTGTGAAGGTCAGAGTGGACCAGGGTGTCACTGGAAGCGCTTGTGAAGGTCAGTGCTCTGTGGTCCCTGCCGAACTTTGTAGTGGTAGCTTTCTGAGGGCTGAAACCCGGGCTGGCCTTCCTGGGATAGGGTAGCTGAAGGGGAAGCTAGTGAAGGCCACAGGCCAAGGATGTAGCTGGGAAGGAAGTGGCAGGGACAGGATCAGCCCTTTGCGTTCCTCGTTAACGCTCAGCGAGATTCCAGTGCCACGTGGCGTGTTTATCATAAGGGGGGAGGTTATATAGTATACTCTGCGTGAATGACTGCCTTGTGTGCTCACCACCGTCCCATGTTCTGCAGGTGCTGGAGAGGGAGCATGCTGAGCGCGGGTTAGTCGTGGACTTGCCCCAGCCGCTGCGAAGTGACGCGGCCCCCTCGCTGCCCTCCCTGCCTGCCTACCTGACCCCCTCTCCAGGCGCCCCTAGGGTTGCTGGCGCATGCACAGCAGCTGAGCCGGAGGCGTCCTCTGACGAGGAGGGATCAGATTCTCCGGTACTGTCGGATCCCAAAGGCACAGAAGGCAGCAGTGCACGTGACCTTTGTGGGTCCCCAGCAACCGGGATGAGGCAGCTTGCTGGTAGGGGGCAGACCCCACAGCAGCAGCAGCAGCAGCAGCAGCAGCAGCAACAACAACAACCACAAAGGATGGGTCCCAGGGGCCCCAGGAATGCACTCAAATTCCTGGTAGAGGTCTGCCACGCCCGACTACCCTGGCTCAGCTGCCAGTACCAGCTGCCTGCTGAGGCCGCTGTGCTGCGCGCAGCGCGCAGCAGCTGGAGCACAGCAGGTGCAGCAGGCACAGCTTCTCAGCCTCCTTCTGGCTATGAGGCTGAGGTTGCTCTGCAAAGCATCCCCTCAGCCGTGCCAACCTTGGAACAGCAGGCAGTAACTGCAGCAGCTGCCTCTGATGAGATACAGGCAGAGGAGGGAAGCGGAGAGCCAGCAATGCCAGGTAGAGGGGCAGTCAGACAGCCACCGCCACCGCCACAGCAGCAGCGCGGGCCCCTGCTGCTGTTTCCTGACACCAGTGCCATGCTGAGCATGCTGGGAGCGAGCGCCAGCGTGGCACAGCGCACCAGTGTCAGCTTCAAAGCGCTGGCTGACCTGGCAGGGGTGGGGCATAGCTTGGCGCAAGGCAAAGGCATGGTGTCCATTGGTTACTGTGGTGAAGAGAGCGTTGACTTGCATGTTGCTTTAGAGGGGTGACAGGCTGCAATGCCACGCTGCTTCAGCGGAGCAGAAAACGGCCTTATTGGGGGTCACCCAGCCCGTCCAGGGTGCTGCACGTGTGGGTCAGGTGTGTGAGCGCTGGAATGCTGCCCTGAAAGCTGTTGTAGCCCTGTGGCGGAAAGCCCAGGCTAGCAGCAAGTATAATAGTTTCCTGTGCCGCAGGCTGGCATGTTTGGTCGCACGCTGGATCCACAGGAGCAGGTGAGCATCATGGTATCACGGCTGGATCCATAGGAGCAGGTGGGCATCTCACGGCCCAGCAGCTACTGTGCTTCATGCGAACTCACCTTGCCATGACGGGACGGGGAGAGTGGGTTATGCTTCCCTGGGGTGGGCAGTCAGCCTGCAAGGGCTGGTATGGACCTCCTGCCAGGCATCTGTAGCTACCTCAGCAGCCACAGTCGCGGAGTGTGCGCTGCGCCCGCTGAGCATGCCTGTCATTCAAGCATCACCCACCCTCCCCTGCAACACAACTACCAAGGTGGGCTGAGCATGCCTGTCAGGCTGTGCAGGGCGGTAGCCACTTGTTGCTGTTTGTGTTGTTGATGCTAGTTTCTTGGCGCCCCCCTCCCTGCAGGTGTTCCTGGTGGTGGCTGACTCGGTAGCCAAACAGCTCGATGGCCTCAAGGCAGACCCTGCGTGCCGAGTGGCTATCAGGCACTTCATGGGGCAGGGCCTGGACGCCTGGGGGCCCGCAGGTGAGCGCTTCATGTACGTTTTGAGGGTGGTTGTGATGCGAAACGCGAAGAAGAGGCAGGGATGAGCTGTGCAGGGCTGAATGCAGTATGCTCTGAGGCTTGCCTCCGGCCCAATTTGGTAGGTCACCCCCAGTTGTATCACTCTTCCTACAGTGGTGGCGACTTCAGCAGCTGGGTGGGTTGAAAGGCCCTTCTTGCTGAGTGGCTACTCTACCACCACAGCTTTCCACCATGCCGTGGTTGGGTGGCTGGGCAGGGGAGAGGGGTGTGGTAGTGCATGACGTTTGCCAGCCGCCTTGCTTCACAGCACCCAGCAGGAGGAATGAGCACAGGGCACACGAGAGCACTCAATAGCAGCCAGGCGGGTCCCACAGCACGGGGCAGCGTCCAGTCCTTTGCCTGCTGCTACCCCGTCCTGCCCTGCTCCCCAGGACGTCCGGCTTGCGCTGGCCACACATGAAGCGGGTGTAGGCATGGCGCATGGTTCCAAGGTTGCGCCACAGCCACGTTCAACGTAATAACTGTACCCTGACCTGACCTTGCATGTATCTGTTTTTTACGCAGGGCTGGACTTCCTGACTGTGCAGGCCACGCACGAGGGGTCAGCACCTGATGTCAAGGTTGCCGCACAACCATTGCCCATCCATCACAACTGGGCATCTGCCTGCTGCTCCTTCCTGGTCCGCAGGCCTGGACTTTCTGACTGTGCTGGCCACGCACGAGGGGGAGGGGCTGGTGGTTGAGCATGAGGCCCAGGTGGCAGGCAGCCGCAGCCGGGAGCTGGGGTCTGTGGGGCAGAAGATGGATCACAAGATTGTGAGCTGGGGGGAAGGGGGGGGACAGTACTGTACAGTACAGCATCACAGTACACATTCGCCTGGGCCCAGCGCTGCCCACCTTGCAAACAGGCTGGGTGGGGCAGAAGGGTTTTTTACATGAAGCGAGTGAGCCTCAGGGACATTGTCCCTCTGCCCAGGGGCACTTTCCCATCTGGACAGGGCTTGTGGTGCAGAACGATAACCGGGCAGGGAGGAGTCGTCGCAGTCTTGGGTCACGTCATGGGACTTCTTTTTGGGAAGAATCCTGGAAAAAGTAATGAGAATGACGTAGGACGGAATAAGGAGATAGGAACCCAGCCGTGAGCATGTGAGGCGGGTTGTCATGGCCCTAAACCTAACTTTCAAACCTAAACCCTAACCCTAGGTTGATCAACTAGATGGACAGAGGGAGGAGGTTGGGAATATCTGACCACACGCATGTGAGCATGTGAGTAGGGTGGTCATCGCGCGTGCTGCTGCTTGCCCTGGTGACCAATTGGCACCCTCATGCAGGTTGAGGTGGCGCTCTTCTTCCAGCGAGAGATCCTGCAGGCTGCAGCAGCAGGAGCCGCTGAGGCGGGTGGTGAGACCACAGGAGAGCTGGGGAGTGGAGGCAGCGCGGTCAGACGTGGTGCCTTCCCTGTGCTGTTGCTCTCTGGGGATGTTGCTCAGGTGAACCACCCAGTGGCCCTTGCTGGCTCTCGGAGGCCAGCTTTAGCAGTGCAGTACATATCGACTGCTGACTCGGCCAGACCTGGCCAGAAACTGGTAGGGAACCAGTTGGGTGGTGTGCCGAGCGTCACAGGGACCGGGAGATGCACCGCCAGACTGAGACTGGAAAGGAGCCATCTCATTCGGTGCAGGACTGGCCGTCCTGCTCTGCTGTGTCCTTGCCTTTCATCTGACAAGTTCTAGAGCGTGGAAATCAGCAGGTCGGCCTCTGCTGCAGGTGCAAATGGCCAAGAGCCACGGCCTGCCCGCTGTGCGCCTCGCTGAGCTGGCGCCGCTGGAGGGCTGGCTGGCAAAGCATGGCCAGCAGCAGCCCCAGCGAACGCAGCAGGCACAGCAGGCACTCAGTGCCAGCCTGGCGAGGGAGCTCCTGGGCCCTTCGGCCACAACCGGTAGGGAGCCACGTGGGCTGTGTGTGCGCAAAATCTTGCTGTCTTGAAGGGCTGCGATGGTGGAGCCATCTCACTGCGCTATCCATTCTTTGATCAGTTGTCTATTTCAAATGTCTGAGCTACTACCAAGAGGTGGAGTGTGTAGCATCGTCTGAGCTGCTAGCCATGGCTGTCACCCACTAGTACCTTAGAGGTAAGCTTCTAAGATTGTATATGAGCCCGCTAATGCTTTGCAGGCCTGGGCGCCGTGGCCCTCCGGAGCATTCACACCGAGTTTGACGGGGCGGTGGCCTGCCTGCGCGCCGCCACCGACGCCCTGCATGCTGCGCACGCTGCGCTGTCTGCTGTGCACACTGTGTCCGACGACCCCGGAGCCACCATGGACCCAGCCGCTGCGCTGGCCAAGATACAGGCCGTGCTGGCTGCTGGGCACGCTGAGTCCAAGAGGAATGAAGGCACAGACCTGGACCCAGACAACAGCACGAGCACGCGGAAAGACACTCCACTAGAGGAGGAGCATAACCCCAGTGGCAGCCCAAGCGTGGCAGCGTTAGGGGTGCTGCCGGGCACCCAGCGGGAGCCCCACTGGTTGCAGCAGGCAGGGCAGCTGGTGGCGGCAGTGCAGCACAAACTGGGGGAGTGGGAGGGCCTGGTACAGTCGCACCAGTCACCGCACCGGGTGCTCAGGTGGGTGGGCGCCTAGCACCTATCCCCCAACCCACCTACCAGGCTTCCAGAGGTGTCCTGCATGGGTCTCGGCTGGCAAGCAACCTGAGAGTGTGAAGTTGTGTCGGCATGGCAGACGGTGCTGACGTGGCTGCCAACAGTTGTGGCAGGTGCTGCCGGTGTTTGGACCTTTTCCTGTACCTTGATGTGTGGGTGTGTTCAGGGCACTGCCTGTCGGAGAAAGAGAATGGTATTACCATATAACCATATATGGGAATGGGCCTCTTAATGCACCCAATTATCACTGGGGTCAGAGACATGCACGCCACCAGGTGATGATAGCAAACGTAGAGTTTAAGCTTCGGAGTAGAGTTCTTTGGCCTCAGCAGGCCCATGACCTTATGAGCTACTCCTGATGAGCCCACCTATGCTGGGCTGAGGGGATTTGACAGCTTTTGCGGTTGCCTTTTTAATGTTTGACACTGGCAAATATGTGTTACCAGAGCCCTCCATGCGCGCCCTTTTGGGAAAAGAACTGCAGCATGATCAGGTCGCAGTACCCTGTTGGACTAGAGCACGCATACCGCGGGTGCCGGGGCATCTTTTGCCTGCCGAATAGTTACATGCAAAGCGGTCCCCAGTTGAAAATAAAGTGAGGTATAGTCCAAAGACTGTCAGCTGTATTGGCAAGTCTAAAAACTATCCCTCACTGTTGTTGCATAGCTATGCAAAAACCTTCCTATGCTGCTGTTCCAGCCCCGCTGATCTGCCCTTCAGGTGGGCCTGCACCCGCCGCCAGGCTATACCAGCCAGCACATCCAACCCCTGCTCTATAACAAGCTTCCTGGCCGCCCTGGCAGCTGCCTGCCCCTTGGCACTTCTGCCAGCTGTATCATCATACGCCAGGCGCAGCACAGCGGCCAGGGCTTGGGGGTCCACCTGTAGACAGACATCCGCATGCTGGCCGCCTTGGGGCGTGGCTCGCACCTGCTGTGCCTGCTGCGGCTGCCCCTGCCGCCAAGACTGCTGCAGCAGCTGCTGCTGTTGCCCCGGGTCTGTAGGTGCGCCTAGCACACTGCCCACCTCAGCTGCCCCAGTCTCCACCGTGGCACTGTTGCAGCTGCCCCAGCTGGATGGTATCAGATACCCCTCCCTTCCCGTAAGCCAGTCGGCAGCAGGTCCCTCCTCAGCGGTGATCACGGGCTTGCCACAGGACATGGCCAAGAGGAGGTCTGGGAGGGAGGGCACCCCTGACAGCATGGGCTCCACCACGACGTCGGCTGCTGCCACTACCCGCTTTGCCTGCTGGCCAAAGCTGAGGCGTTGGGGGATAAGGAGCACGTGGGGGCTGCCTGGCTGCGCTTGGAAGTCGGCCACCTGCACTCAAAAACACCAGGCAGCTTTTCGACCCCAGCGTTGTGCTGCCAATCTGCTGGATCACGAATGCTGAATCAGAAGGGCTGTTAAGGCATATCTTGCATCTAGACCTGCTTGCACAGGTCTCCCCTGCCTCACCTCCGTGCACACCACCATCCACTCTCAGCACACCCACGCCCCACTCCCCCTGACACCCACCCCCTGCACCCCTGAACACTTCCTGTCTCACCTTGGCCACCAGTCGCCCCAGGCGCTCAGCATGCTGCAGCCGCTCCCCGGGTGGCGCATGCAGCACCAGGGTTATGTCATCCTGCGCCCTGAAGGCCAGCCCAAACGCCTCCAGCAGTAGTTCTGCCCCCTGGTGCGCCTCAGGGGTGCCGCGGTGGAAGAACAGGAAGCTCTTGGCTCCCTCCAAGGCGTCTGGTCGGGGATTAGGTTGGCTGAGAAAGTCTGCAGGATAGAGGTCCTTGGGGGCGAACCCAGCAGGCATAGCACGGACCTGCGATCGCACTGCATGGGAGCGTGTGACTAACACACGCGGCGGTGCATTGAAAGCCGTGAGCGAGGGGTGTGCAGGGGTGGCTGGGTATCAGAGAACCACGAAGGGTATAGACCTAAGTGGCCAGTTCACATAGGAGGGGAAAGCAACTCCCTGCAGGCAGACCCCAAGCGCTAACCTTGCCGCAAGGAGGCAAGAGCATGTGCTGCATGAGAGCAGGCTTGCCGAAGCAGCGCAGCCAACCAAGCAACTACACGCTAGATGCGCACCTGCGATGCCGCCGCCCCCATGCGCAGCAATGCCGCCCTGTGGAAGGCTGTAGGCACCCAGACTTCAGCTGCATGCGCCATCACCCTGCTCAGCTGGCTGCTGTTGACCGCCCCCTGCCAGCTGATGTACGGAATCCATGTCTGTGTGGCAGCGGGCTGTATGTACTCCAACCTGGAGCAGACAGGCTGACAGACAGTGTCCCAGAAGGCTATTGAGTAGGTCGTTGGCAAGGCACTTAGCGCTTGTCTACCTAGCACCTCTGTCAGCGAGCTTTCGTGGCAGTCATTTAATCATTCATTTCACATGAACACGCCGCGGCTCTGGTCCCTGGCCAAAGCCCGCCTCAAGCGCTCACATGGCATGCTGCGCGACTACATGAGAGTTTCATCACAAGCTGCCAGCACCTGCCATGTGTGATAGCCACATCGGTGGGCAGGCTGTTCCTGTAATTGGTGTCCACCAGATGCTGGTCTGGATCCACTCCTGCCCTAGCAAGATTCCTGCCCTCATGGGGGTCATCGGGGCTGGTGGGAAGGTGCCGCAGGAATATGCTGGCGGTGGCATTGTGACCCTCCTTCAGCCACCTGCACCCATCCCCACAGGGCAAGTGAGCTTTGGCCCCCAGGCAAGGCTTGACGACCGTCTTGCCTGCAATGCCCCGAAACCAGCCGAGAGAAAAGGCCCTGGGGAATCAACATCAACATTTCACCACGGCCCCCTGCCAGGAAGCCTCAGTGGAGCGGAGCTTAGTAACACAGCAGTACCAACACTGCTAGGAGCTGGCACTTTACCGCATGCCGTACCTCGACACGACAGCTGTGGCCACCTTGTATGGTGAGTCATCCAGCCCAAACAGCTGCCCCTCCCATTTGACCACGGGCCTCCAGCTAGGCGCAGCAGCTGCCCAGCGTGGCTGCACCGCCCCCTGCTGAGTGCCCAGGCCCCTCCCCAGCCAGGTGTGGATCTGCTGGGCCGCATGGGGAATGACGGCCAGCAGGGAGTGGCAATCCTGGGAGCCGTAGCTGATGTACAGGCTGTCATTGGCCAGGAGAAGGCCGGAGGCAAATTGGACATCAGACCAAGGGAGTTTCGAAGTTGGCGAGGCTGGGGGCTCGGGCAGCCTGCAATGAAGCAAACGCAATGGCGACATGAGGTGCCTGCGTGCCTGCGTGCATGCATGCATGTGCGAGTGCCTGTGCTGAAGATAGGACTGAAGGCATCTTCGCAGTTGCCTGCCAACTCCCCAGCCGCAAACTGGCAACTGCAGGATGTCCATGTGTCTCCACTGCACCAGCTTTACTCTGGACAATAACCATAGTGCAACCTTTGAAAGTCCCGCGCCAGCTGTCCTGTTCAGCCCAGCCACAAACCCAGCCACACAAGCTTGGACAGTGCACCGGACCCCTGACCAGGTACATGGGCAGGTTCTCGCTTGGAATCTGACCGTCCTTGCCTGAAAGCTTCTGAGAGCCAGGCAGTCTCAAAGCCCCCCTCCACGCTGGGTTGAACCATCAGGAAGTGGTGGGAGTAGATGCGGCCATATTCGTAGTCGTCACCGTGGTGCACAATGCTGCAGTAGGAATAACCATGCCTGAGAGAGCGACCTTAGGCGGCAAGGCCTTGCAGACACAGCGTGGACAGCACAGCTACAGAGCTCAATGCGCACACCTCAGCACGCCTTGCGTGCTTACCACTCAGCGCTGTGGTGTCTGACTGGCACCACCCGCAGCAGCCTCCACACGCCGCTTTGTCAGATTCAGTGGACCCTACCGCCCACCCACAAATGCCACCATAGCCACGTGTGATGGGAAGCCTCCGCTCACCTCAGAAACTTGTCGGGCATGACTTCCACGAAGGGTGAGCCGCCATGCAGGTGCCGCCCGCCAAGCACAGCCGCAAAGGCCGCATCCAGGCTATGTAGTTTGGCCTCAGGGTCTGGCTGAGCCAGCCTCAGGTGACTGCCGCTGCTACTACCACTGTGATTACTGCTGCTGCTGCTGCTGCTGCTGCTGCTGCTGCTGCTGTTGTTACTGCTGCTGCCGGCACTACTATGACTGCTTCTGCTGCTGCTTCCGACAGCACCGCTGCTGCTGCTGTCCCCGGCTCCTGCCCTAGGCGTGGGGTTGATACGAAGGTCCTCAGGCCCCAGGCCGGCCTCCCGGCTGACTAGCTCACAGCGCCCCGTCTCCAGGTCTGGTTTCATAACTGTCAGCGGCTGCGCATGGGTGACGAAGTACAGCGAGCCGGCTGCTATGAGCGGCATCCAGTTCTTGTGGACCTGCATGCACCAAAGGTCAGCAGTGGCTTGCTATGAGCGGCATCCGATTCCCAGGGATCTGCATGCTCCAAGGGTCAGCTGCCTGCCTGCTATGAGCGGCATTCGATCCCAGGGATCTGCACCACCCCATGCAGATCTGGTCACTGGGCGCTCTACAACTAACTGGTGCGAGGCACTTTTCAGACACTCTCGGCAGAACCCACAAGCACAGGAGCATGAGATTTATCACCAAACTCACATACAGCCTTGCTGTGCCACAGCCCGCATGAGCCAGAACATTGTTCCCATCTCCCCTTTGCTGCAGATGAGCTTTTCTGATTAAGTTACCTTATCACGGAGCTGAGGGCAGGTGATGACAGTGACCTTATCAGCGGTGCGCAGTTCAGGGTCCAGCCTGGCCACAAACATGTGGCTGCTCCTGCCCGCTTCTGGCATGAACCACCGCAGCGCATGGGGCCGCCAGGTGTTGTGCCTGCATGACAGAACCCGGGACACAGGCAGGGTCCGGTAATTTAGCAACAAAACAAGAACCCTTGGGAGTGGGTTTAGTTCGCTGGAAGCAATACATAAGTCTGACCTGCTGGCAGGTTGTGCGTGCTTGCACTGCCCGCTGCCCCACCTTAGTGTATGGTTGAGGCGGTAGAAAAACGTCAGCACGTGCAGCCGGCCCTCGAGCTCAAACGCTCGGGGGTCTTCGAAGCCGCTGATGTCTGTGGGTGGCAGGCCCGGCATCCGGGCTGCCACAGCTGACACATCAACGGTCAAGTACCTGCAGGCATGGGGGTCTTGCAGAACATTAGCAGGGGGCAACGCAGCTGCACGGTGGGACTGACTGGCTCAACAGCCCAAGGTTTATCTGTCACACTAGCCTAATATCAATGAGGGGGCACCCTGTGCTCACTCAGTGGCTTGGCATGCCTGGCTACATCGTACCCGCCATTACACCCGCCCCATTGGCCACACACCGGCATTCTGCTTGCAGCGGGGTAATGCCGTCTGGGCCTCCCAGCGGGCACAGCAGCAGGTGGTTACTAATGTAGGAGTAATCTCCCTCCTGCTCAAACAGCCGGGGGGACCCCTGCACTTGAATCACATTTAGGGCTGCATTGAGAGCACCTACATCTTTAGTGGAGAATCGGAGTTTCAACCAAGTACTCCGCCTGCGGGTGATACCACACCTCCACAGAAAGAAAGAACGACTATTGGGGCCGGATCCATGCGATCAACGACTGCAAGCAAAGGTGTGCTCCAATCTTTCTTGCACCGCCTCCCGCGATGACCTCCCCCCTACAAGAGTTTTCCAGCTATATGGGCCAACAGACGCTTGTGCGCCAGTCCAGCTTATCAGCTACAGCTGCTGCACGGATGCACATGCAACACCCACCTGGCACAACCATAACACCCGCTGTGAAGCACACCATTCACAACGATAGCCACACATCCACGACACCACGCGCCCCTACATGACTACAACACCACCCACAGAAGGGAGAGGGACGACACCTACTGGCTCAGATCTCAGGCAAGCCTCAGCCGCACTCTGCATCCAGTCCTTGAGTACAGCCCAGCTCTCGCTCCCTGTTCGCACTGCCTGCCACCCATACTAATAACCACACACCCACAACCCCACACGCCCCTACACGAGGACAACACCACCCACAGAACAGAACCACCCACCTCCTCCTCCTTTCTGCAGTTGGTGGCGTTGCTGACCCGGGCCAGCACCCACAGCGTGCCCTGGTGAGACACTAGGGTCGGGTTGAAGGCGCGGTAGCGGTACTGATGCAGGGTGGCTGACACATACTGCTGCAAGGCCTCGTCAAAGCCTTGGAGTACAGAAGCCTCCTTGAGCTCTCTGCAAACGGCCAGAGGCGCACCCCAAGGCAAACAATCATTCAATTACGCTTCCCACAGCAGCAGCAAAGCATGTGCCGTAGATGCGTCGCAAGCAACCAAGCAGCACCAAAGCGGCATGAAAGCCTGCCCGCCAGAGCAAGGGCTTAATCTAGCACCCCCGGTGTCAAGCGCAAGCAATCCCCCTGCACCACCCGGCTGGAAGCAAGCAGTTTTTGCATCAGGACTCTGGTTCGCCCCAGGACACAACCGCATCTAACCCTGCCAGTACAGGTCACCCCTACCTCTCCACAGTTTGGCATTGCCTGCCACCACCAACAGGTTTATCGCCCATGCTCAGCCTGCCCTGCACGCTTTGGGCGTCGCTTGTTCATACCCGCAGTACCCCGCCCGTCCATACATGCAGTACCCTGGCTGTTCATACCTGCAGTACCCCGAGGGTCCACACACATCGCAGGCCATGCCCTGGGGGGTCGAGACAATGGGGCTCAGCCCCGTAGGACACAGTTGCTGAGGCTCCGTACCAGCCTCAAGGCAGCGAGGCAGCTGCTGTTCCCGAGCATCCTCCGCAGCTGCCTGGCTGCTGTACGTCTCGCACCCCCTCCGCACAAATGCCACTGTTGTGGGGCTATGTAAGCTCGTCCGCAGGGTTGGCATGGGGCCCTCCCGAGCAGCTTCTGGCTCTGTTGACATCCTGTTAGTCATCCATGTTGTGGACCCGGAGCAAAGCAGGGTGCTGCCTGTGGTTGTGTCATACAAAACCCATGTGCATTGTCGGTGACCGAGGCAAGCCTGCAGGCAGAATGCAGAAATGCATGAACTTCGTGGGAAGTATTGATGACAGGGTTGCAAAGAGGAGCACACCCAGCGCCATGCCGAGCTGGGTCCTTAATAAAAAGACACAGAGCATAGCGTGCAGTTCTCACCTGGAGAGCCGTCTGCAGACTGGGGAAGGCCCTTGGGGGCCCCACAGGCTGACTACACTTTTGGAGGCTGCCAGATTTCAGATGCCTGAAATGGTGCTGGACCTCGGGGAAAAGGTGTTGCTCTGCAAGGTACATGTGGAGAACAGGGCAGCTTGTGCAAGGGCGAGGACGCCTCTTGCAGGTTTGCTTCCACCAGCATGGGGCAGCAATCTCCGACGTAACCATGTGTGGTGCAGCGACTTCTGCACAGGCCCACCTGTTTCATTTTGAAGGAGTGAGTGGCGCAAGCTGCCCACTAGGGTCTCTACACCATGGCCTGGTCTCTGCCGCTGCTGCTGCTGCTGCTGGCTGGGCAGGCCTGCTTCCACCGGAGGCTGCTCCAGCGCCTGAAACACCATAGAGGTGCCCGCGGCCAGCAGCAGCACCCATGGCAAGAGCCTGCGTAGCCTCACTGCCACAGCAGCCCTGCTGGGGCCCGCGGCCGAGGCGGGGGCCTTCATCTTGGCAGCCGCCGAGGATCAATGCAAGGGGTGCCCAGCAGCAGGCCTGCTGGAGCTGTTGGCGGTCACTGCAAGGAAGGTATATAGGACAGATCTTTGGATATGGACGAGGGCTTCACTGACAATGAGTTTGTACGGTCCTAAAAACCAGGGTGGGACCTTACGTGCATAAACTCGGGGCTTCGCCATCGCCCGCTTTGATGTTGTTTATGCTTGATCACAGGGTGAACAACGAACCCAGCTCGTACGGCTGATCGGGAAGTCTGCCCTCGTCAAAAGAACCCCCGACAACACCCCAGTGTCACAGGCGCCAGGCATAGAAGTAACGAGCTTAAGACCTCAAATAACAATTCAAGATGTGGCAAGTTCAGTCCGCAAGCAGATATTTGGCGTTGTAGCGGTTAGGTGGCCGATTAAACGCCAGGCTCCTGGCGCGCTGTAGTCACGATTTGTAAACAGGAGGTCCGCAAAAGTTGTGGCGATCCAGGGCCAGATGCAGCTCTGCTTACTTTGCAAGCTCGCGTGCTGGGTAGGTTTCCGTGTAAACTTTCTGCCACAGCCTCAACCCGAAAGGATACCATGTCCTTGAGATGCAGCAGCAACACAGGAGCACCAGGACTTCTGCATATGTCCTTTAACCAGGACGGCACCTGCATCTGCGTGGCGGACTTTAGGGGTGTTCGCATCTTCAATGTCCAGAGTCAGGAGCCTGTCTTTTCTTTGGACATAGGGGCCATAAGGTGTGTGGCGGGGTTTTCTCCTGTCATAGCGGCGTACTTCTAGAAATGGTAGTCTCCTCTGTGGCACAGCTTTGTGGCCTAGCAGACACGCCTCACCCTGCTTGTCACCCTTCAGTCACCCTAGCGCCAACCACCCTTGGTCTCTCTTAGCTCAGCTTAGCATCACAAGGCACAGTGTGTTGCCCTGCCTAGGGAGCTTTTCTTGGGGTTCTGGGCAGGTGCTATCATCGTTGTTGAATTGGCCGCCCCAGGGGGCTCAACTGCTGCTGTCGTGCAGTGTGTCTCAGATGCTCTTCTGTACAAGCCTGCTGGCGTTTGTGGGCGCCGGTGAGCAGCCCTCGCTGTCGCCGCGCAAGCTGACGCTGTTCAACACCCACAATGACAGCGTCATCCAGAGCCTCAGCTTCCCCTCCACAGTGCTGGCCGTGCTGCTCAACCGCAAACGGTGGGTGTCTCTACCTACACGGTTTTGGCATTCTGAAAGAAGGGTGCAGGTCTTGTACCTAATGGCTCTTGCCATCCCCCATCCGCAAAAGGTGCGGGGTGGGGCGCAGGCGCAGCTGTCACCTGGGCGGGCCCAGCGGGAGATCTTGTCCAGGCGTAGCAAACCCTCGGTTGGTGGGACAGGGCTGCCCGCAAGCAGCCTTGGTTCTCGGGTCACCGCTGAGGAGGCGCCTCATGACTGCCTGCTCAACGTTGTGGGGCTTTTGAGGTTGTCTTTTGGTTCTATTAGGGAGTTTAGGTTTGAGGGTTGGCATCATGGCTCATGCAGGATTGCTGCCATTCTGGAGCGGCGGGCCTTCTTGTACAATTTGGAAACCCTTGAACTGCTGGGCACGCTGGACACCCCACCCAACCCCAAGGTGGGTGGCCTGCTCAGACCTGTCTTCTCCACTTAACCATTAAGAACCCAACCAGGGAAGACCGTGCAAGACAGGCTGGCGCTCTGGCGCTGTGCGTGTGGACCGGGGGAGTGCCATGAGCAGCTAGGCACTTGCCGGGCATTCGTTGCGCACAATTGCGGCCACAGGGGTTGCCTGCCTTCAGTCTGTGCAGCTCTTGTGGGACCTTGCGGCACGTGTCGTCTTGCAGCTGTTGGAGAATGTTGCTCAGCCTAGCATTGAGGTCCGGTGTGTGAGGGTACCTGTCACCCCTCCAACGGCCAGGCCTCCCCAAGTACTTTTCCAGAATGCATGTCAGGCTTGCAGCTCGGTAGCACACCCCCCATGCTGTCCTCCGCACCCCCTATACTGCTCCGATTACTTCCGCAGGGGGTGGCAGCATTGACGCCTTGCTCAGAGCCTAGCCTACTGGCGCTGCCTGCCGCGTCGGGAGGCTTCGGGGGGGCACCCAGCACTACGGCAGCAGGGGGGGCGGTGCGGGTGTATGACGTCCTGCAGGGCACCGAGGTCCTAGCAGAGATCCCGGCGCACAAGTCGGCCCTGGTACGCCAGCAATGCGGTGCCACGGAGGGGGTACTTGCCAGGCATACCTGCAGAAACCCTTTCAGGCATGCAGCGTGCGCATACAAGGGATGTGGTGCTTGGATCTGGCTGTGTTGGCTGGAAAGATGTCCAGGCTGGCTTACACTGAGCTCAGACTTCCATTTCGATTCTTTATCGACAGCCCGGTATTTTGGACTGTTTCATGGGGCGACCGCAGGCGCTGCATCCTTGGCTTGGACAGCAAGGACTGGCACAGATCCCTTCTTGCCATGCTTCTCCCTCTCATGTCACTGCAGGGCCTCCTAAGCTGGAACCAGGATGGTAGTCTGCTGGCCTCCGCCTCCCAGAAGGGCACGGTGGTGAGGGTACACGCCATGCCGTCAGCAGCCACAACCCACTCGCTTAGGTGGGTGTGGGTATGGGTGAAGTGTTGTTGGTTGTTGGGGTGGTCGGTGGGGGGGGTGGCTTGGGTGAAGGTGTGTGTGGTGGG
>BBXU01000260.1:0-11856 GCA_001598975.1 Parachlorella kessleri
AAATTTGGCCCCCTAGCCATCAGGCAGCTGCTGGCTATCCCAACTCACTCCGCCGAGGGTTGATGGCGGGAGCATGCGCACGGAAAGCGGTGCATGCTGGGCCCGCGCTGTGCACCGCAATCAACAGAGTGTATTGGGAGGAGCCCAGCAGCAAGGTCCACCGCTTCCACCACGCACGAAAAGCACAGATTGCTGTACCAAAGCATGGACTAATCCATGACTCACCAGGGCTCGTTGCGCAGGGCCTCCTTGTTGATGCCCACGCCCACCACGCATCGCAGTACGTGCTAAACCGTTGCTATGAGTAACCCATGACTCACCAGGGGTCGTTGCGCAAGGCCTCGTTATTGGTGCCCACGTCCACGACGCATGGCAGCACCCGCCCGGGGTTGAAGCCGCCGGCCCCCACATACAGATCCAGTTTGCCGATGGGGATGCCCAGGCCGTTGGCGCCCAGGTCGCCTGCAAGGGGGCGGGGATGAGTCATCTGGTTAGTCACGGTAGGGTGAGATGAGTCACCATGCTCGCATGCCGTAGCTAGAGGGTTCAGATGGCCAACGGGGGTGCCCAAACAGCGAGCGCTGCACAGTACACAATGTTACCTTGTTGCCTCCCCGACAGACAGGCGCGTACCGCCCTTCCGCCTAGGTAAGCATGGCTGATGGTGACTAAGCACATAACTCACCTAGCCCCAGGATGCGGGACCCGTCCGTTACCACGATCGCGTCTACCTCCTGCTGCGGCCAGTTCCATACTATGGAGGCCTGCAGGCATGGCAGGGGCACACACACCTCTATCAGGACTGCACCTTCTAGCTACAATCGCCGCTGTGCAGGAAGTCGAGGAGTGAAGGCTGGCTGGGCAAGTGCCTGATTCACTGTGGTTGCTGCTAGGCCTTGACCGCCGATGCCCAGGCAACAGCACAGGGTGACCCCACATGCCAATGGAGGGGAAGGGCGTGCAGAACCTCTCTGGTTGTCCGCCTTCAAACATCGGGAGTCTTTGTAAAATGAATAGAACAAATTTCAAACCCAAGCATTCCTCCCTCACCATCTCGCCCCTGTCATGTGCTGAGAAGAACCTCCCACACAGGTTACTCATGCACGCAAACCCGCAGGCCGGGGAATGACAGCGGCATGAGTCAACCCAGTGCTCACTCACCATCTCGCCCCTGTCGTGCGCCGAGAAGAACATGCCACGTGGGCGGCGGTACAGCTTGTGGTAGTTCATGCATGCCCAGCCCACTGCACAGCGGGCACAGCAGGCGTGCCATTAGTCATAGAGCGCACTAGCTGACCAGGACTGCGGTACAGCTGATGGTTGTTCAAGCACGCCCAGCCCACTGCACAGCGGGGGGAGCGGCACAGCAGATATGCCATGAGTCATGAGGCGCACAAGGCGACCAGGACGGTAGGCCAGCTGCTGCGGCTGTGCGTGCTTGCCCGGCGTGCTGAGTGAGGTGGCAGGTGAGCGTGCACAGCAGGCATGCACTTGATAAAAGAAAGCAGAGAAGAGGATGCAGTGTTCCTGAGGCGCTCGGCCTGTTGCAGCGGGATGGCATGCAAGGGAACACACTACAGGGGGCTGGTAGGAGGGACTTCCATCTGTTCTGGGAAAACTCGGTAGGTACAGCGCTGCAGCGAGCCTTGGCGACCTTGCTCATCTTGGGACAAGGAGAGAGGGGAAGCACACGCATCGACCACAGGGAAGGACAAGAAATGTACAGGGAGCAACCCGGGGGTGAGTCGCAGCACATGCACCTCGGGCAGTCTAATTGGACAGCGTGTCCTCCACCTGACCATGCTGCCGTGAGTCCCCCAAGTGGGCCAACAGAAAGCCAGGTTGTACTATGCCCACATGCCACAAGATCCAACGCACCTGTGGGTGTGTAGATGATAGGTGCCATCTCTACAAAGTTTTCCACCAGGATGCGGTAGAACAGTGTCTCGTTGCGATCCTGTAGGGGTGTGATGGATTAATGATAGGTTAGTCACAAGACCATGCTGACGAGGTCGCAGTAGGCAGCAAAACACTACCTTGCGGCAAGCTGTGCAACAGGGGAGTGGCCTTGGAGCCCTCAGCGGCATGTTGTGGTTCCCGATCAATTGCCAAGCACTTGCCAGGTACACACAGAGCGCATAACACAATGCAAAAACGCACGTAGGTAAACCGTGGGAAGGCACACTCACCCTTTGCGACCGCCCTTCCTCAGCAGGCCTGGCCCGCACGTGGGGTCCTGCTTTGTAAAAACACACTTACGTAACCCACAAACACAGCTCCACCCACCTGCAAGTGCTGCAGGATCTCCCACTTCCGGGTGTGCTCGTGGGTGACTCCGCCGCTCTCCACCTGGCTGGGGTCGATGTAGTCACTGCCGTGCCAGTACTGGTCCATGATGCGCGCCATCTGCATGGAGATCAGTAACAGTTGACTCATGAATGGCTGGGGTCTATGTAGTCGCTGCCATGCCAGTTCTGGTCCATGATGCGTGCCATCTGCACGGGGTCCAGGAGCACGGGGCTGATGACACATGAGAGGGTGCCACCAAGGTTTGGCGAAGCATGTACTGGCCTCATGTTGTGGATACTCGCCACAGGGGAGGTGTGGCTTTGGCGAAAGGTTTGGCGACGTGCACTTGCTCTTCTCCTGAAAAAGTGGCGATGCGCTTCTGGACAGAGTATAGTGGAACAGACGGGGGCCATGAAGGCTGCAAGCAGGCAGGGCTAAGAGGCAACCGTGACCCTCCCCGTGCCGCATGAGTCATCCAACAGCACTCCTTTGAGCATGCTGGTGTGAGTCAAGGGATGAGTCACCTGCTGCTCCATAGACATCACGCGCGGCGGCAACAGCCCCCGCAGCCCCAGCCGTTCGCGCTCCACAATGGGGTGCGCCGTGCCCTGCGCAGCAGCAAGTGCAACACATAATGTCACCGAGACGACCACAGCGTGACATGTGGCAGTTGTCCTGGGGTGGACATGCTTTGCTGCAGCGGGAAGTACACGTGCCCTGCCCGACGAGGTAGGCATAGGGCCTGCTCTACGGGCAGGAGCAGCAAGTCCAAGGCCTAGCAGAGTGGTATCATGTGGAAGTGGACCGCACAGGTAAGGGGGACGCACATGCGTTTGGAATGCTTGATGCATGGCTGGTGACAGGGTGGCAAGCTCCAGCCGGGACCGATTTGGGCCTCAGCGGCCTATCACCTATCCCAACAGTTTGCTGTCAACATGCACCATTCCTGGGGGCTTCGCATTTCATTTGGTAAAGGAGTCTGTGCAGTCAGCCTTTTGTCGGCCCCACTTGGGGGACTCACGGCGGTTTGGTCAGGTGGCGGTACGCTGTTAGACTAGCTAGACTAGTCAGCCTTCCTGTGCCCCAGGCAGCAGAGTAGGAGCAGGCAGCTGTCGGTCAGGGATCAGCAGCCCCACCTTGTTAAACCAGGGGTCGTGCAGCAGGTCGATGCTTCGAGCCCGAGACACGGAGATGTTCCAGCCCTCCTTGGGCTCATACTCAAAGCTGGCCTCGTCGCTATACGGCCTGCAACCCATCATGGCGCACGCATCATGGCCCCCAAGTCCAGTGCAAGGGCCTTGATGCGGGGCAGGAAGTGAGCGATTGCCCAACCTACACCCAGCGCCGCGCAGTAACAAGCCTGCATTGCACAAACCCTACGCATACTTGCCTAATCTGCAGCACGGAGTCCAGGCTCGCAGCACACCGCCGAACTAGCCTGCTGCCGCATAAGGACAGCGTTTTGGACCTAGAGGCTGCGAGAGCCATTGCAGGGTCGGATCCGTCAGGAATACGGAGCTAGTCAGTGATGATGCTGCCGGATCAACAAGGTCAAGGACCTAGCCAGGTGAACGGTGCGCTGCAAGCCCGACTTGGATAGCAGCAAATTATGATGGAGGATAGCAAATGGGGCTGAAATGAAAGCCTCCGGTGCTTGTGACGTGTCCTGCGGCCATGAGCCTCAGCATGTCAGTCGCAGCACGGGCGGCGCTCGCCTGAGCGCCGTTCCCCTTCATTGGGCAAGGATGAGGGGCTTATCAAGTTGATCATCAATGTGGTACAAGAATGTTTACTGAATGCTAAATGTAGCAATCAATACTCAGCGCGCCTCCAAGTCAGCAAGCCCCGGCATGGGTTTATAACAACCCCCTCTGCGTGTTGGGCAACCTCCCCAGTCCAATGCTACGACATAAGGTCGTTAGCTTGTGGCCAGCTCCTCTCAGGCGTGCTCTTGCCCACATAAGATCGGTCCAAAAAGGTGCCGAGCCTCAGGGTCTCTCCTTCCCTCAGAAAGCACGGTATTCAAGCCTGAGAGATCACAACCGAATGACTACCCCAGCGTCAGCCCCGTCGTCACGTTCGCAGGCCTCATTTGACAAACACGACGCCCAGGGTGCCAAGGTCTCAGCAGCGGCTGCAGACAGGCAAGATGTAGCAGTGGATACTGGTCAGAAAGTGGAGCCTCACTGGACTCTGCACTAGCGCCACTTGGCTTGTGTCGCTAATAGGCACAGGCCACCTGTAGCACCTGCAGGCCTCACCTGCTAACTGCGCATCGGCTGACACAGCAGCATAACCACTGCATGACAGTATGCGGCGCAGGAACAAGGACGCCATCCTGGACATGCTGCAGCACCACCTGACTTTCTCACAAGGCACAGTGCTGGAGGTTGCCTCAGGTTGGCTACTCCCAGAGCTGCCTTCTACAATTTTCTCCCTGCGTGGCGGCTGCGTGCCGTACCTGCAAACATGGTGCTAGTGAGCCGTTGTTGCGCCGCAGGCACGGGTCAACACTGTGCGCACTTTGCTAAAGCCATGCCCCACCTTACCTGGCAACCTACCGAGCATAGCCCCGACTGCTTCCCCAGGTGGGAAGCACTAGCAGCTGTCATTTTTGATGATGGGTAGATTATCTTGGCTGCCTGTGAAGCGTACACCCCCTAGCTAAGACCCGCACATAAGCGTACACCCCCTAGGTATCGGGCAACATGGCAAGCACAGTTGCCATGCCTGTGCTCCTTTGCACTTGCCCTTCGTGAAGTCTCTTCATTCCCTTATATTCTGTGCCCTGCAGTATTGAGGCCTGGGGAAGTGACCTGCCAAACATGCTGCCCCCTGCGCCCCTCAACGCAGCCGCCAGTCCCGACACCTGGCCAGCAGCGCCCGCCTCATGCTGCGCTGTGCTGTGCGCCAACATGTGCCACATCAGCCCTTTGCCGTGCACGCTGGGCTTGATCAAGGGCGCTGCCAGGGCGCTGGCGCCACATGGGCTGCTCTTCATCTATGGCCCCTTCTTGGTGGACGGGAAAGCCACGACAGAGAGCAATGCGGCCTTCGATGCCAGCCTAAGGGCTAGGTAGGGGCAAACCACTGCGATGTAGAGCAGACAGACGGTCATGTAGAAGCCCAAATAGCAGGCCATCTGTGCTGAGGGTTGGCAGGGCTGCGGTATGGGTCCGAGGAGCTTAGAATGCTGCTGGTAGGTACCAGGCACCACACAGACAGACAGCTCAGCAAGAGACATGGTCAGACAGAGTGGGCCAGATCGCGAGCACATCATGCAATGCTGTGGGATGTACCGCTAGCTGGGGTCGGTGGACCGTGGATCTAACGAAATGGCATTCAGGGGGTTCTTGAAGGGGGCTGGGGGGTCAGCTGGGTGCCCTGGGTCAGTGAAGCTCACGTGTGTGTGTTAAGGCAGCACCAGATTGTCGGCTCGCCTGGTGCCCTGCAGAAACCCCGAATGGGGCTACCGAGATGTTGGTGATATCACCCAGTGGGCAGCTGCTGCTGGGCTCAAGTGAGTGGCCTGGCAGTGATACATATGGTTGAGGTTATGTGGGGTGGCATGTGACACTGTTAGCTCCTGGCAAGGGCGCGAAGGCTCGATATAGGTCATGCACGAAGCAGGCGCATCGGTCATTGAGCGCCTTCACACTGGGGAAGCATCAGATGGTGAGGCAAGCACCCAGGGCTCTTGAAGGGACAGCGCTATGCTTCCCGGCTTGGTGGCAGGGGAACTCCCACTTGGTATGTGACTTTGCCTGGGCATGGCACACTTTAACAAAAGGGGGGGAGAAACCTTGCTATCTGACCTTGGCTGCAGGTTTGTGGATCGCATCCCAATGCCTGCCAACAACTTTACCCTGATATACCGAAAAGATTGAGCGACACCTCAGAACCTGGAGGCTTTCTCGGTCCGGTGTTGTGGGGGGTCCCCGGCAGCCATGCAGCGGTCTACATTTTAGTCAGGGTGGCTGGTCGTGCGAACAGACGTGTAGTGACAGTTTTGTTGATGGTGGCAGACAGAGTCGGACAGAGAGGTAACCGCGAACCGTACTTTATGAGAGTGGCACTGGTAGTGCAAAGTGATGAGAGATGAGCTTGATCACACTGACACGGCTGGATGCAAGTCTGCTCCTGGGTCTTTCTGAGCTCTTATTCAGTAGGGCTCGCCCTTAGGCGCTTTTTGAGTCCTACCGCAGTGCACTGTCACAGGCCTAGCGCACTCCCTGGGTTTCAGTAAGGCTGGCAGGTAGTGCGACAATGAGGAGAGAGGATTCAACTGTATTGATTTAGGGTGGCAGGTAATGCGATGAGAGAGGAGTTACGGGTATACACGGCTGACAGGGACCTATGCAGTTGTGATGGTGCGCTGTATTTATTAAGGGTGGCAGGTAATGCGATCAGAGAGGAGTTACTTACGCTGTATTGGCAGGACTGGATGCAAGTAAGCTTCATATTTGCTTGCAACAGCCACTGAGCCCTGGACGGCTAGCTTGGCCCTTGCTAACAGGGTCAGGGTGGCTGGTTGTGCGAACAGAGTTAAACACGGAGTGCAGAGACAGGGGCGATGCAGTTACGCTCTAGGGCTTGGCTGAGTTGTATTGTCCATCGACACAGCTCCCGACCCTAGTGCCTCCCTTCTGTCTCAACTGAAGCCTGTCTAGACCTCTAGGCCACAACAGTTACAAATTCCAGTGCCAACAGAAGAAGAGGGTAGACAGATAACATAGAAGGCGGGTACAGACGCACACACGAGCAGGGCAGGCCAACAAACCTTCCAGTGGGGGTCCCAACCAAACTGGGTCACTCACAAAATTTTGCCTCAACAAGCAGTGGAAAGCGCACAAAACCTTAGGAAAAAATGCACGTTAGTAATGGGCACGCACAAAACTGGGGCACTTTCACACCCCATGCGCGCATGATGGGTCTCACCGCACCCGTGTCAGGCCTAGTCACCCTAGCACAGCACAGCATGCTCTGAACGTCAGTTGTGCCTGCTACAGGAGAACGAGCTTAATACCAGCGCACCAGACACAACGCAGGGGCTGCCAGCCTCCTTACGCAAGGGAAAGGGTCGCTTCACTCAGGGCAGGGATTCAGGGGGTTGTTGTTTGCAGCAGCATGCCTGGCGCAGCATGCCAAGCACAGCGTCATGTCGGGGATGCGCCAGACAACAAGGGGGGGGAAGTAACGGGTAGTCATGATGCAACCCGGCTGAGTAAACCAGGTGTACCCAAAAAGGAAGGTCAACAGGATATGCAGACCAAAGAAGTGGGCCGCGGGCAGCCCGATCAATGGGTAACAACATACACACAGATGGAAAGACGGCAGCTCGCGGTGGCGTTGCGAGTCACACATACTGGTGGCGGGTAATGGATTTGAGGGCTCTCCTCTCAGAGCAGGAAGCCGCGGAAGCATTTCAAGCACCTGGTGAGGGGAGTTGAAGGGCGTGTAAGGTGCTATGAGGCTCCACAGAGGGCTTCCGCGTCCTAACCTCTGGAAAAAGAAAGGGAGGTAGGGAAGGGCCAAAACTCACATACTCGTAAGGACATGGAACATGACCGGAAACGACAACAAGAAGGCCGTGACAAGGGGAGAGAGTGAGTAAGCCCGGTTACAGGCGTGGCACGAGGGGTTGCCTGCTGCCACGCCTCAGCAGCACACCACAGCACACAAAATGCTCAAAACGGCACCTCCCGCCTTCCAATAACTTGGCCAGGAAATCAAAATGCCTGAAACGGCAGGCCTTATACCCAACCAACCTAGGAAATAATCTCAGTGCAGCTTTCTCAGCAAGGCTTCGCCAAAATTGATGTGGGGGCACCAAAAAATTGGCGGCCGTTTTAGGCCATCTGAACCCCCTTCTGTTATGGCAAAACGAGGCCATCCCAAAAACAGTGCCTACCCAGCTTGTTGGCACTATGCACAGCCTCTTCAGGAGTGGCAAAACCTTGGGGGCCGCAGGAAACACCCCAGACAGGACTCTATCACTCACCAGTCGACATAAGTTAGGGGGCGGGTCCGCACTGACACCAGCGGCCTCACCCATCCTCGTTTTTTTAGTTCACTTTTTGTCACATGCATCCTTCGAGGGATCTTTCCTTGGCCATGTTCATGCGGTAAGGAGACACCAGACAACACCCCTGACCCACTGCCCGGGTTAGTATGCCCCCACGCTGGGCGTGGCGCGCAGGCTGACACCGCCGCCCCGCACATCGATAACCCCTTGCGGGCCCCGCCAACAACACCGTGAACATTAGCTAGCTGGGGCCCCAAGGCATCCCACTTACTCGACATGACCTCCTTGAGCGTTTCAATGCCCCAATCCTCACCAACTACATCACCAACCTTCAAGTACTGTCCCTTCGAGCCTGCCACAGTGGACCTGCCGCCACCACACAACTCCATTTCGCCACCAACACCCGCCCACACTTCCCAGGCCACTCCCACATCCAGCCTCCGATTCCTCTGACCAACAGCACTCGACGCCACTAGCCCAGCCCGAAGCCCACAACCGACAGCCCTTATTCCTTCACTCCGCATAAAGCCAACCTGTGGCATCCGCCATGGGCGGCCGCCGGCAATCGCGAAAGCCGGGCCCCGAGCACTCACATACACCGGCGGCAGGGGGGAGCTCCTCCCATTCTGCAACCTGCCAAAACCTGCTCCGTCGCACCTAGACCCATCACCCGGGGCCTCAACTTTGCCTGGAAGGCCAGCCACGAGAGACGACAGCAGCGACCCCGCTCCCATGCCCCACTCACTCCTGTTCCAGCGGGGCTCACGCGCTGGCCTACCTCCCCCTCCCAAGGCGCCGCATCCTTCCTCTGTTACAGCGAGCACGCCACCTGGCGCGGATCAGATCCAGATCCTGCCGCCGCGGCCGCCATGGTGGCCGTGGTGGCTACCAGGTGGTGCATGAGGAAGGCTTGGGCGCCGGCGCCTTGCGGCAGCGAGTGGGGACTCAGGGCGCCGGCGCCGGGGTCGCCCAGCGCAGCGCTCGCTGCCAGCAGGTGCGCCTGCGCCTGGGCAGCCCCTGCAGGAGGGGAGGACACCGGCAGCCCCTGAGATTGCACTGCTTGGAAAACCTTCACATGGACATGCAAAAGAAGGAAAGGGTCGGACAGCAGTGCGGCCGGTGCCAGCTGCGTCAAGAAGCAGGCAGAGTTGGGGAGTTTGCAGCTAGGCCTGCCTCAGCACCCTCACCCAGGCACTCCTGTCAACATAAGGACGACCAGAACATACGCAAGTCTAAGTCATTGGTCATCCTTCCCGCTCGACCGTTCGCAGAAGCAGGACTGTCCTGGACAAGTATTGTACCGCAGCCTACCTGGGATGGGCAGTGGGAGCGCCCCCGCCACGCCATGAGGGCTGTGCGGGTGGTGCGGCGACAGCGGCGGCTGCAGCTGCTGTGCATGCTGCGCCCCATGCTGCGCCTGCAGGTGCGGCGCGGCGTAGTGGCTGTGCAGGAAGGCGGCGCCGGCGCCGGCGCTCACGGGCGCAGAGTGCGGCGAGGAGGGCGGGGGCGCCAGCTGGTGCCCCCCATGCTGGGCGTGCTGTGCCCCGTGCTGCGCCTGCTGGGGAGGGGAGGGCCCCCTCCCGCCGTTCCCCGGCCGCTGCTGGCGGTGGCTGTGGTGGCCGCTGCCCCCGCCGCCCGCGGAGATCGGCTGGGGCGCGGTGGGCTGGTAGTTCCACAGCGCAGCAGGCACCTGGAGCTTCTCATAAAGCCTGCAGCAGGACCAAACATAATGACATAACAGCAGGTCTCAGGACCTCCAGTCAGCCAGCGTTCTCAGAGGGTAGCAACGCCTGTTCCCCCCCAACCAGCACCTGCTCCTGGTGCACCTGCCACCTGGCATGCACCCCGGCAACTGACTTAATTATATGCGGAACGGTGCCACACCACGCGCCCTGGCGAGCCAGCTTGACACACCTCACCTTTCAAGCCAACGATGCCGCCCCGGCAGCCGGCCTAGGCATGCTCCAACTAACAGCAAACACTATCCAACCCTGGCAGCCCCCCAGGACTTATGCAAGCGTCATGAGCAAAACTGCATCCCGCCCTGTCAGCACGGACCGCCCTTAACTCTCCTCTGATCGCCCCGCCTGCCACCATCGACACTCGTATCAGCCGATTTGCCTCAGTGTGCGCACCAAACTGCTCACACTAGTATAGAAAAAGTTTGTGGGTCTTACTCTGCGTACTGCATTCAACCTTTCTAAAAATTCAAGAACAGTTATCTGTGATCATAGCTGTCGAACCTCCAGCTGCCTGTCACGTGCGTTCAATGCTCTTGTACCACCCGCTGATGTATCATCTCGTGCTGTCTGCCATGCGCACTCATAAAGTATCATGTTTCATAACGTGCCACCCGCTGACTCACCTCTGTGCCCCCGCCACCGCGGCCGCCAGCTCTGGGGTCCCCCCCAGGCTGTACCCCGTCAGCGCCGCCAGTGCTGAGGGCCAGTAGGGCGCCAAGCCCCGCGACTTGCGGTCGGCAAACAGCACGGCTGCGGCCACGACTGCACAGGAGATAAAAGAACTGATAAATTAAGACGCCCGGCCTCATGGGCACAGTTGCGGGCAGGCCCCTCGACTTGCAATCGGCAAACAGCACAGCCGCGGCAACAACCGCAGAGCAAATAAGTAAACGAATCCATTTCCAATGGATGAATAAACATGCCCAGGCCTCAAGGGCACGGCCGCGGCCACGACTGCACAGCACGCCAGCCCCACACACAGCGCTAGGCAGGGCTGATGGCGGGAAGGCCACCAGGCCAGGCCCCAGCCTAAAAAGGTGTTGATGAATGATCCATAAGCACGAGTCGACCAGGGCTTCGTGAGTTGGTCGAATCGGACATGAGTCAACATGAGTCAACCCCCGGTCATTGCAAGCATGCCTGGCGCCAACGCACCTGAGGGCCGATAGTTGAGGAAGTCCGAATCCACCAGCGTCTCATGCAGCAGGCGGAAGGGGTTGCGGCCGGCCTTGCCACCCTGCAACAAGTTTCATAGGGTTTAGGGTTCAGCTTGGGGTTGAGCAATACCCCACAGGGCAGTCTCACACCCTGGCGGGCCTCACCATGTGTGGAACAGGGGCACGCAAGCTCACCCACAACGTTTCTGTAAGCTGACGATGTTCCTGTTCCCAGGTCTCGCATGAAAGGAGACCGGTGCTCAGCTGAGCTTGACATACACCAAGGCATCTGTGTGGAGGCGGGACCACACAGTCTGCGCAAGCCTATGCCCCCTGGGCCAGCACACAAAGCATGGAAGACCCCCGCCAGCTCTCTGGCGCCCGGCACCGTTCACACAACGCTACTGCCGCTCGCGGTGTGTAATGAAGCCCCAGGCAACAACTCACCTCACCATGACAAACTCTCTGTTTCTGCCTACAGAGGCTGGTTGGGACTCACTGCCAACAACTTTTCCTGCTTGCTTTTGGTCCACCACTGCAACCCAAGCCCTGCCACCTACTCTCAGCTTACAATGTGGTTTCATAAGCATCCGCTCCCTCGCTTGCTGCAATTCCGCGCCCTTCTGCCTGTCCCCCCCNCCCC
>BBXU01000262.1:0-15706 GCA_001598975.1 Parachlorella kessleri
GGCGCGCATCAGCGCTGCCCAGCTGGCTGCCGATGACAACCAGCTCAAGCGACGGCAAGCAGAGATGACAAGCCGTCCCCTGCCAGTACGGTAGCTCCTGGCACTCCACCCCCAGCCGTGGAGCGTACCTACAATTTCCTGCTTGCAGGCAAGCAGGGCCAAGCATATGCTGGCTGACTACCCCACCTGGAGGGCCACCTCCTGAACCCACCTGGATATGATGACTAACCCACCTGCAGGGCCACCTCCTGCACCCGGGCGTCATGGGGAAGCCGCTTGATCCGCCACAGCAGCTCCTCTGCCGCGTCCACGCCATACCCGCCCCCATCCCCCGCCATGTGCGAGTGGTGATAGCCGTTGGCGTGGCGGCCGCGGCCGCGGCCCCGGCCGCCGCCCCAGCCCCGGCCAGCACCGCCGGGCGCACCGGCAGCGCGGCCGTTTGCGGCGGTCGCAGAGCCACCGCCCCGCGGGCCACCGCGGAAGCCGTTGCGGGGGCCGCCGCTGCCCCTGTACGGCAGGGATCAGAGGGAGGGTAAGCTTGCCCAGCAACGCTATAAGGACTAAGGCTTGTGTTCGCTCCCGAGGCGCTGGAGGGATCCCTGATGAGGCCCGACATCAGACAGACAGCTATTGATGAGCAAGATGAGTTGCAGCCGCCCCTGCAATAATGGAGCGGCTGGGGTCTAATGCAACAGTCGCGAGCACCGTGTGTGAGAATACATAAAGCTTATAAGGATACACAAAGCTTACACTCCTACCGTACAGCCCAGCCACAGTGTTGGAAACGGCTCAGCCGAGGCACACACGGACAAGTGGGCATGGGAAAGTGCAAACTGCATTGCTGCCGGCTCCAGTGGGAGAGCGCCAAGCCAACTCTTGGCCTCACCCATCCCATCACCGTCGCAGCCAGCACGCGTGCGCAGCCAGTAGCCAGTACCAGAGCGACAGGTAACAGGCAGAGAAAGCTGACCCCAGAGGCAGGGTAGGGGGGAGAGTTGCGCCCACAGTGTGCCCGCGCATGCACCCACCTTCCATGGTGGCCGCCCCGCCCGTCACGCTGCTGGTCTTGTATCTGCATCCCGCCCCAGCCTCGCGCCCCATGGTGCGCTTGCTGGTGCTGCTGCTGGTCCGGTCCTGCTGCCGTCGCTGCTGGGGGCGGCGGCAGCGGCGGGGCAATGAACTGCTGGGGCGGCACATTCAAGCCTGGCTGGCCCGGGTGATGCGGGCCAGGGAAGTAACCGGCGTTGGGGTGGTAGGGGCCCAGCGAGAACTGCGCAAACTGGGCCGGAAGCCAGTGCTGGTAGTGCCCGTTGGCCATGTAAGCGCCTGCCGGGACATGCTGCTTGAGGGCCTGCTGGTCACCGCAGACCTCCGTTGCAGCGCCCTGCTCTCGGACGTGGTTGTCGTAGCCATTCATGGTCGAAAGAGGCGCTCTTGGTTATACCGGCTGCATGGACTGCCGTGCCCTGTCGTGGACCGAGCGGGCTGGCGAGGGAGCCAAGTGGGTGAGATTCCAGCCCAGTGCGTACCCCAGTGATGCCGGCAGCAGAGACCAGGCTTGCTCACCGCACTGAGAAAGAACCCCAACACTGGCGGAGAGGGGATAACCGCCGTCTATGGAACACACCTCGCCTAGCCAGGGTAAAAGAGTGAAGCAACGATTCAGATAACCATCACGCCTGGAGCGTCCGGAATGAGCACTTGAAACTTGGCTTGTCTGTCCTTGCCACGTGAGGGGGGTATCCAGTCTGATCTCGTTGGATGGCATCTGAGCAAGCTACCCATCCATTCTTGCGCGCATTGTCCTCTGCGACTGCTTGCTTACCGTAAGACGCTTAACTATGTTGGGAAACGTGCAGATTGGCAGCCATCGGCTTGCCAGTGCAGCAGCTGCCATCCGATCAAGACCCCCAGCTTTGCGAGCAGTGAGCACATCATCAGCTCCTCAGCTCCCAGCATCACACGAGCCAACCCAGTCAGACAGAAGTCTACAGCTGTCTCGCCGGGGCCTGCTGGCAGCGGCTAGCACCCTTCCCTGGCTGGCGCCCCTGGCTTTGCAAAGCACTGCAGCTGAGGAGGTACGTTCAATTGGGGCAAGCCTCTGACATGCTGGCCCCCAAGCCATGCACCCCAGGGTTCCACTGCCCTAAGTACAGCTCTGAACACCACTGCTGCCTGGCGGCCACACCAAGCCGGCACCTTGGGCGGGCCTTACTGCAGAAGAGCCCGTCTCAGAGGCTTGGCTGCCTGACCGCCTTGTGCTGCCCCACCGCCCCAGTGCAGTTTAGAACGCTGCGGGACGACACCCTAGCCTACCAGTTTGACTATCCCGTGGCTACAACACAAGGCCGGCAGCTGCCGCTCGTGTTTAGCAGGCGGCCGGAGAAGTACTCGTCTGCGGCGCCCCTCACAGCAGACGCTAGGTACGCTTTGCTGACCGGTCCCAGTGCCAGCAGGGTTGGCTGCAAGGGAGGCCTGGACAGCCCCACTCTTGGCCTGGGGCTCCTGGCGTTTACTACGGCTTGGTGGACTTGGGTGGAAAAGTGGCACTGGGCCTACAGAGGCAAATGGCCAGTGAGACGGGGCGATGACCCTTTGGTACCTAATTTGGTCCGATGGCATGCCTTGTTGCTGTGGCGGATCGTGGCGTATGGTGAAGGCATGGGCGGGAAAGTGTATTAACTGTGGTTTAATGTTTGCAGGCAACGTATTGTGTGTGAGCTGGCAGACTTGATAGATGCTGTGACTGTCTCCGTTACGGTGAGTCAGCTGGCATAGGCCGCCAGGCGTGCCCGCTTACAGGTCCGCTGATAACTTTTCAGCGGACAGTAGTTGTGTTGGACCTGCCAGTGCTCTTGACTGCACAGGGCCATGCTCCGTAAGCTGTGCTGCGCTGTCCCGTGCCAAGTCATGCCTTGCTGCCCCGTGCTTGGCATCTCACAGTTGGACATGCCCTCCAGAAAGTGGTGCTGTGCTGAGTGTGCTGCTGCTTGGATGCTGAGGCATGCTGTGCTATGCGCGCTGTGCAGGTCGGCCCACCCGGCGGCACCCTACGAGACCAGGAGCCCTCCCAGTGGGCTCCCAAGGCGGTAGCAGAGCAGGTGCTTATAGACCGCTCTACTGGCCGGCTCACCTCCGGCCAGCGCGTGAGCCTGAATAGCGTGGAGGCGGTGGAGGAGCGGGAGCAGGAGGGCGTGCGGTACATCCTGTACGAGCACGTGTCGCAGGTGAGTCATGCGGTACATCCTGTACGAGCACGGGTCGCAGGAAGGCGTGCGGTACATCCTGTATGAGCACGTGGGGCAGGTGAGTCCCAGTGGAGGGAAAGGGACGTGAGTGAGCCTGGATGGTGGGAAGGCAGCGGAGGAGCGTTAGCGGAGGGGTGTGCACTATGTTGCATCTGGACACATCTGGTAGGTGGTCCCAGGGGGCAGCTGAGGAGTAAAGAAAAGAAAAGAAGTGCTGGGTGTCGAGTGGTCTGGGGTGGTGTACGTGGGCTCCCAAAAGGGGGGCAGCCTGCTAGACATTGTATGGTTCTTATTTACCCTGTTACTGATTCCCCTGTAGCCGTCTGACCATACTATGCACTGGCCTTTCTGTGACCTCTCATCATTGCCCTGCAGTTATTTCCACCTCCACTTATGCTTGCAGCACCCTGTTACGTCCCCTATCCCTCTCGGTGCATTTCCCAGTGGCCTGCAACCCTTTCCGTTCCTCAAGGCCCCCCGCTCTGCTCTGCCAGCCTGCCCTCGTTTTGACACTCAATCCCCCTCGCCTCGCCATGTGTGTCTTTTCCAGACTTCAAAAAGAGTGTCATCATATGTTTCCAGGGCTCCCCCACCATCAGCAACCGCTCCCGGGAGACCTACCGCCATGCGCTGGCGGTCACCGCCATGCGGCCGGGCATAGAAGGGACTCCTTTCCTGTACACACTCAACCTCAGCTGTCCCAACGAGCTGTGGGATGGGCTAGAAGTGCCCTTCAGGAGAGCCGTGGAGTCATTCCGGTGAGCAGGAACAGTAATGGGGAACCCCCCCCCCCCCCCTCCCCCTCCCCTCCCCTCCCCTGTGTGCGCATTAGTAGGAGTCTTAGGGGGACCTTCATGGGGGTGCTGTTCAGGAAGGCGGTGGAATCCTTCAGGTGAGCAGGAGCAGTTGCAAAACCTCATGGTTCGTGTTCTCGTGGAGTCTTCAAGGGCACCTTGCCAGGAGGGGCAGTGGAGTTCCTTCAGGCGAGCAGGAAGATTGAGGGACTTTATCTGCTAGCACAAGCCAGCCTAACTGTTGCCCCGCACCGAGGGAGTGAGCGGGGGTTTAGGAGCGCCCTCACCCACCCTTGGGAGCAGCTGTGGCTCAGGTGGAGAGTGATGGTGAGCAGCTAGACTAGTGAGTTGTGGCGTTAGGCCACCACGATTGCACAGGACAGTTGTTGAGCACTGCTGCACAGATTCTCCATGTGTGGTTTTTGTGTGTGAGCAGATAGCCCCCTGCATCGGTATTACTCTGCTTGGGTTTGCATACATGACTGTGAGACTTCCTGTCCCAGTAGAAGGATACCTCGGTAAAGATGCGTTGACAGTCAATCAACCCCTTGCCTTCTCGCAGGCTACTGTCCCCGGGGCCCAAGTATGTTGCTCCTGACCAGAAGTCCTTTCTGTTCTTCTGATGTGCGTGGCTCTGCCTTGGAGTGATGCGTGTTGCAGTTGACCACAATGATGGGACAGTGATGGGTAGCAGCTGACAGCGACACAGCACCATTTCAGCCATAGCAGGGCCCTGCATGTCTCGAGGTCGTGAAGGGCATCTACTACAACCTGTGGCCTGTCCCGCATAGGTCTGCTTTCCTGCCTGGCCTGATGAAGCCAAGCCGTCGTCTGGCGTGCCAGCCATAACGCCTGCCACAAAGCTTTGTGGGGGCGGCTTGACTTCTGAACTGCAGCTGTAACGAAAATGCCAGCCTTTCAGCTAACAAGTTACACCTGCTTGGACAATTCTGATATACATCTGCCCTTATGAAGCTTTCCGAGCCGCTGTCCGACCCCTTGCATATCGTCAAGCTATGGCTGGTGCTTACTACCATCCTATATATAAGCCACCTTTGCAAGCCCTAGGTAAGGCAATCCCAAAGCGTAACCTCAGGCGCATCCAGTCCTACTGTACAGCCCAGCTCTCATTCCCTATTCGCACTACCTGCCACCCATGCAATAACCCCTCAGGCTCACTCTGCATTCAGTCCTATTAGTACAGCCCAGCTCTCACTCCCTGTTCGCACTACCTGCCACCCTTACTAATAGCCCCTTTCCTCCTATCACGGCAGCCTGACGGAGGTTCAAGCTTCAATCCCTGGCGGCCGTTCTCCTCCTAATAAGTTTGTAACCAGTCTTGGCGGCGGCGCCCTGCCATCCCTGGCTGGCGGGTCATGGCCCCCGCCACATGCGGCTACATAACACGCATGCAGCGTTGAGCTCCGCACACACTGGCTGCGGGTTGCGAATTGACTGCTCCTCCTTACCAAAGCTCAAGGCAGTCTCTCACCACCTAGCAGCCATGATGCGTCGCGTCACAGCCATCCTTTTCGCCACATGCCTGGTGACTTCAGCTTTTGCCCAGGTAGGCTGGAGGCCCTTGTTCCAGCTTCAAGATCAGTTGGCACAGTAAAGTAGCTAGGGGTTGGGAGGTTTTGGCCGCACCAACTGGGTTTGGTAATCGGGTTCCGATTTATAGGGATGTTTGGCGAGCAACGCGGCATCAAGAGTTGGTGGTTGCCTTGCTCTGCCCACCACTCTAGGTTGTCATGATCACTTCTGAAGCCGAGGCTACGTGCCTTTGTCTAGGGCATGCTGGCCGCCCGAGGCCGAGTCCGCCCACATGCGTCGTCTCCACCCATCCAGGCCAGCTGTTATTTATACTCTGCCTTTCCAGATTGGCACACCGACGCAGCGGGCATGCGGGGGGGAAGAGGTGTCGGGTTGGGCGGTCCGGACCGCGTCATCCAGAAGTCTAGTAAGCAACCAAGGTGCTGCTGTTGTGCAGGGGTCGGACTGCTGGCTGCAGCAGATGTCCCAGAACAACGACCTGTTCTCCCTCGCTCAGCTCCTCCAGTCTACCAAGGTCCTTCCCAACTCTGTCCAGGAGAAGTCGACCCTGTTCCTGCCAACCAACGCAGGTGGGTGTTAGGTGTGGGCCTGCCACTGCAGGGGGCGGGAGTTAGGTCGTTTCGTGTAGCAGGGAAGCGCAACGTGGCATGACAACGTACTTAGGGTGTGCTTCGGCACACCTGCCTGCGCGTGCTTCCCGCTGCTGCCATGCGCTGTGCTTTCTTGCAGCCGGGTTGCGCTGGCTTCGTGTGACTGGGCTTCAGTCGTGACGGCAGACCGAGCTATGCTAAATATGTACATATTTAGCATAGCTCGGTAATTGTATAAAAGTTGCTAAACCTCCCCGTCATATATCATAACCTGGACATTTAGCCTTGTTTGTAGTCGTTGCATTGCCACTTTCTAAATTGACACGGCTTTCCTGGTCATCAACGCTTCTATGCAGTGCTGTCGATGTGTCCCCATGTGCGTCTCCTCTGGTCAACAGTGCTCATCTAAGCATGACTATTGGTGTGTCTGGCATGCAGCCTTCGTGACTTTCCTGGTCAATAACAACCTCAGCCTGGACACACTGAGCCAACAGCTGGCTTCCGACCCCCAGTTCAGGGGCAGGGTAAGCGACGCAGGTTGACTTTGGTTGGCGCAGTAAACTGATTCGTACTGAAGGGACACATGGCAACCACTGCAGTTGTCGCTGCGGGTGGTCAGGTTTCACTGCTTTGATTACCACTCGGTGTATACACACCAGACTTTTATTCAGCGGAACCCCTTCTGTTACGAGGATGATTTCACTAGGCCAGACGTTGACTGCGCTCGTGCCTGCAGAGGAGGGCAGGTACGTAATCTGTCCAGTGTCTTGCCACAAGCAGACAACGAGCCACGCCGTGTGTCCGTCTGCAGATCGACTCTGTCCTCATGGAGCATGTGCTGATGCTGCCCAACGTCAACCTGGCTGACCTTGCCAACAGCCCCACCCCCACCGCCCTCTCCATGATCCACGATGGCGACTATGACGTGACTGTCTCCAATGTGCGTACGCGCTGCGCATCATGCCGCTTATCTATGGATCTATGAGCTCAGCTGGTGCCCCACATGAGAGAGGGAAAGCATGCGAGCAGGGGCACAGCGTGCAGGCGTTGCCGGTGGTTGGTCATCAGCCCTGCGGGTCACCCATGCCGTAAGCTTTTCGACCAACACCTCTCAACACCACCTCTAACACCAACACCTCCTAACACCACACCAGCGGGTGTTGTTGCCGGCTGTGGATGTGGCGCCCTTGCTTGGCTGCCTCGTTTGCCAGGCGCAACCTACTCAGTCCACTGTTGCAAAGTGTGCCTGCAGGATCTGTCCACCGTGAGCAGCCCCGCCAACCAGGCCAACATTGTGGACACTATCACCCTCTGTGGCATGACCGGCTTTATCATCGACGGGGTGAGTGGCCTTCATTAAAAAGTGTGAAAATAGCTGTACTTACATTGCACTTTACATATTGCGCTCTATATAGCGCGAATACCGGTCAAGTCGTCCTTGCTGTGGGTGGTGGTTTCTTTTTTATTTGAGGGGTTATGCTTGTGGCTTGCATGCGACGTCAGTGCTATACTTGAACGGCGGAAGTGGACATGGACGTACTGCAGCATGAGTTGAACAGCAGCTCAAGAACAGCAGCTCACAGAGAGAGGGGAGATGGAAAAGACAGAGGAGTTGCATGTTTTTGTGTGGTATCTTTGCAGGTGCTGCTGCCCGCCACAGATATTGCCTCTGTGCCCGTGACAACTCACGACCAGATTGAGGCCCTGTTTGCTGCCGCTGGCAACTCCACCATGGCTTAAATCGGAGAGCTGGGAACTGGTGCTGCGGCTGTCGCTTGTCTCCCCGATGGACGACGCTCGCTCCAGGTGGTGTAGGGAACAGTTTGAGGCGTCTCTCAAACCCCACTGCTGAATCTTTTCCTCAACCCTTGCCTAGGACAGAAGAACTCAAACACTCTAGGGCCCTGCCTTGCTCAAACACTCCCCACAGTATGTGGGCCTCTCCCCCATTGGGATTGCGCCCCGGCATGTTGGCATCATAACGTTTGCATCTCTAGGTCGCCGTTGTCATGTGTAGGTCGCCGTTGTCATGTGTAGCTGCAGGCTGGCTGTTTTGCAGAGCTTTGCCCTGCTGCTGCTGCTGTTGTTTGTTGTCTCCAAGCCGAAACTCCCCCTTCCACACTGTGATTCAGCCCCCAGGGCGTCACGTTCTGTCATCTCGCGTTCTGTCATTGGCACCACATCATTGTGTTGGTGCATCCACTTTGGTCGTGGATACCCCCATTTTTGCCTTTTCTGTTCCTGCCACCTTGGCTGATGAGCTCAGATTTCTCCAGAGGTTTTGCCGTCACGGCTAACTTTTATACTATTGTGTACAGACGGAGTCGTGGGTTGGTGGCTTGTGGAATGTGGCTCGTTGTAGTGGCTAGCAACCCTTAAGGGTTTGGGTGTGTAACCTTCCGTAGCTGTGAGGAAGATCCAAGTCACAGGAAAATATGATAACCTTCGATGTTGCCGCCCATCTGAAAACCCAAACCAAGGCAGCATGCCGCATCTATCCCTGCCGGTACAGTTGACCTCACTCCTATTCGCACTACCTGCCAACCTTACTACAACAAGGGCGCCATAACTGGCTCAGAACTCAGGCACGACTCAGGCTCATTCTGCATCCAGCCCTGTCAGTCCAGTCCAGCCCAGCTGTAATCCCTGTTCGCACTACCTGCCACCCATGCTAATAACCTGGCTCCTTAGTCTCACTATACGTGCCAATCACAAATTTGAATCAAATAAAAACAAGTGTGAACAAGAGCTCAATCTATGAGAACCAGTGCAAGAATAGAAAGGCACACAACACGGCACACAAGGAAAATATGTTTCTTGCGGCAGCCAAACCGGGCAAGTCATTGAGCAATGATTAGAATTGCAAAGCACGTTGCACAGTTACGGGGGTTTGAGCGGTACAGCAAATCACCCAAGAGCAGTTTTATCATACCAAAAACTGGGCATCATTGACATGGCATATGCTTTCTGTAATTTCGTGCGTGTCTGGTCATGGTGTGCACATATATATAAACCATTGTGTACATAGACGCATGCATATGCCTGTCCCAAAACTGAGCAAAACCTGGATCCCAGCAGAGCACCCAGACTCTTCCCTGGCACCCAGCCCTGCCAGCTGTCAGCCGGCACCTTATGTCATCGCCAGCAAGCCTCCCAAGATCACCCCAACAGCCTGCCACACCCTACAGGCGCCCCACATGTAGTCATACCTTGGTTGACTGCCAGTGCCCGGCAATGATCTTCGTCAGCCGCTCAGCTGGTGGAGTGGCTTGGATGACATACAAAAAACCCAGGAATCTCCACCAGGCGCCATCGACTCACAGAAACCCCAGGAACCTCCACCAGGCGCCACCCACGACGCCCCACAGCAGCAGGTTGACGACCGCCATGAGCGCGCCGTAGGAGAACACCTCTTTCAGTGTCAGGTAGCCTGCAGCAACACACCAGGCAAGCTGTGGCTGGCTGGCTGGCCACAGAGGACCAGTGTGCCCCAAAAGTAAGCCCTGACGGAGAGCACTATAGCGCTGCTGTCCCTAAAGTGCAGGGAACAGGGGGTGGTCTGCCCAGCAAGGCCAAAGCTGCACTGCGGCGACCTTCCAGGCATAGGCCGCCTCCCGCCGCCCCTGCTGGCACATGCATCACGCCCTCCCTGCCAGGGGTGCATAAAAAGGTACAAGAGTGGCGGAAATGCTTTACCTGAGCCATAATAGACTGCAGCCTGGCCGGAGCCAAAGTGAGTGATGGCGCCAAACTGCAGCCAGCACATCCCAGGAGCACCGCCCATCAGATAAGAAAGCTGTAGTAACGGGTATAGCAGGATCAGCCCACTGTTGCTAGGTTTTCTATCCATACGTGCAAAACTGGCATGATTTCTTGGGGACTGAGAGACACGAGCGCTGGCAGGAAGGCATCGCTGCCATAGACAGGTTGCAAGCCGAAAAGTGCAAGACGACCAAAATGACGCAAATTCCGCGGTCACCAGTGTGCCGCACAAGCGGGTTGCATCAACTTGCGAGCCGGCGTGCGAGTAGAGTGCAGCTACGCCAAGCCATGCAGTTGGCCATAAGGGACGACCCACCAGGTTAGTCATGTATCCTAGAGAGAGGCAGGCAATAGGGGGAGGCACCCCCGCCGTCAGCATCATTGTCACAAAGGCGGGGAAGAGTGCGCCCACATGCGCGGTCTGCAACAAGGAGCAAAGATGGCACATTGCAGGCTGGACGATCATTACAGACACCAGTGCAGCCTGGCAGGGCTGTGGCCACGGAACCAAGTTCCCGTGCGACCACAAAGCATCGGACGAGTCAGCCAACCAACCAACTAAAAACAATGGAAGAAACCTCCCCTTGCTGCGTTGGTACTCTCCTTGGCTCCTTATGCAACCGACACATTGTATGCCTGCCGTGGGCTGCCTACATCATGAGGCAAGGAAGGGTCGTCCCTGCCCTTCCGCAAGCCCCCACCAACCCACCGCCCCCCTTGCACCCCGATACCTGGGCTGCAAACATGTAGTGCAGTACAAAATAGGCGACGTTCAGGATGGCAAACACCGCCAGCCAGTCCAGCCTTGCCGCCACCAGTTGGGAGCCGACGGAGGAGGCAAAGTGGTTGATAACACCAATGGCGTTCAGCTGGTTGGACATGCCCACCAGCACTGCAGAGAGGGGTGACAGGTTGATGCATTAGTCAGTTGACTAGTCATATCTGTCGTTGATGACACCCATGGCGTTCAGCTGGTTGGACATGCCCACCAGCACTGCAGAGAGGGGTGACAGGTTGATGAATTAGTCAGTTGACTAGTCATATGTTGAGCTGATTGGACATGCCCACTAGCACTGCAGGGGGGCGCCAAGAAGGGAGATATATAGCAGGTTGGGCTTACATTTCAATATAGTTGGCGAGGGTATGGCTTTCAGTTGCTCGAGACACCTCCCAGCACTGCAAAATACGCCTGCCAGCATTGCGGAGGGCGCAACCTTGGTCACCCAAGCTGTGGAAATCCCTTGAGGCCTGGTTCGTACGTGCCGAGAGGCACAGCAGAGAGGGTAGCGGTAGCTGGCGGATCATGGCGACGCGCGGGGTCCTCCGTGGCAGACCAAGAAGCTAAATGGTCAGCCCCAGTCAGATGACGGGGCACTCCGCACCCAGGTCAGCAGCCGCCAGTGGCATGGGGATGGCCTAATGGCGCTTGGCAGCGCACGCACACGACAACCCTGCCCAATAGCAGACTCCTCGCAAGAGGGCCTTAGCTGTGGTCACGCACCAGCCACACCCACCCACCCGCAAACCAAAAGAGGGTGTCCCAGGCGGTCGCGTACTGCAGGCAGTCCCTCCACTGCAGCACCCCCAACAGCAGCAGGGCCGACAGGCCCATCATGGCCGTCACCACAGCGGGGACCCCAAGCCTCTCCCCTAGCACCTGCATGTGGGTAGGGGTGTGGCACAAGCCCTGTGCTTCTAGATCTCTGTCCCAGCATGGTGCAGTCCACTTCAGACATACAGTCTGGCGGGAGGGGCCCAAGCAGTGGTTCGTAAGACTTCACTGGGTCTCCACATGCTGCATGATACGGTCCTGACCCTGGAACCTAGCTACGATATTAGGGATTCCGCCCAAGATGAGACCAAGAAATGGAACGCGTACCCAGCCACCATGCCCACCACACACCACACTTGAGCACAGGCAACAGCGGGCGCAGGCGCCCGCAGACCTACCCACAAAGTCACCGCGGCCGCCATGGTCGCGACCATGATCATCTCATCCCGGCTCATGGGGCCCATCTTCTGCAGCCGCTCACTGGCCAGCTGCACAAGGCATCAAGAGCAAGGGCCCGGGGCTGCTCAGCAGTTGCAAGCTAACAACAGAAACATACCACCACCACAAGTGCAGCAACGACACCTCGAAAACACTGTCAATGAGCAGGCGGTGACCTGCAGGCCAAGGGGTGAGTGCTTTTGGACAATCCCTGGGGACCATCCAGCATAGCAACAGCAAGCACTTTGCATGCTACCACACTCTCTGCTTGCAAGGCCTCGCTAGGTTTTATTCACGAAAGCTGGGTGACAGCGTGGGTATCATGTGGAAGCCACAGCACTCCCCGCAGTGACAGCACACCTTGGGGGCCTCGGGGGTGGCCTTGACTTGCGGGGGAAAGAGCTTGTAGAGAAGCAAGGGGGTGACCAGCAGGCCTGCCCACGCCGGAGCTATGGCCACCTGCAGGCAGCAGGGAAAGAGGGGCCCATCCTGGCATCGTCTTTGCAGCCTCACTTGTAAAAAGGCAAAGTACCTCACCTCCCAGACAGCCGCATGCCAGACCATGGACCACCCACCTCGTCCTACGTCACCCACGCAGTGGTGATGGTCAGCACACCTCCTAGGCAGCCATGTGCCACTTAAGCTAATCACCCACCTTGAACCAGGTCACCCACGCGGCGGGAATGGTCAGTCCCATGCTGGCTGCAATTTTTATGCACAGCAGGTTCTGTGCCGCCGCTGTGAGGTACATGTTGGAGGAGTTGGCGGTGCCCTCAAACTGTGACAGCACCAAAAAGGCGCCCAGCTTCCGGCGGGACTCGTCGTCTGCAAGGCAGAAGCTGGCAGAGTGCCTTGTGTGGACGCCTTGGCATCGATTTCCACAGAGTTTGTCGTAAGTCCTTGGAAGCATAGCTTTCTTTTGAGGGGTACAAACTGGGTACATATCTGAAACCCTGACATACCTGCAATAGCACTGCGAGCAGTGCAAGGGCCCAGGAGTATCCTGGCAGACCACAGCAGGAGCTCAGCAAACCCAGGGCTGTGTCCTCAAAAGAAGCTCAGCTCAGAGCAACGGTCCTGCTCACTGGGTTTACTGCCGGCGCTCTTAGACAGGGAGCTGATGATGGGCATGAAGATGCCACCAGCCCTCGCGGTGGTGGACGGCATGGCCGGGGCGATGAGGGCTTCTGCAATGGCCAGCCCATACGCCAGGCCCAGGGTGCTCTTGCCAAACAGCTTGACAAACATGTTGGCCACCCGCTCTCCCAAGCCGGTCTTCTCAAAGCCCTGCAAAAACGAAAGGTCCCACAAGCCGAGGCAAAGCAGCGTGGGCGCGCCTCTGCCCACGCGCTTGTTCACGTGTGGGCCATTAGTACACAGAGGCCTGGGTTCTCACCATCCCCCAGGGTGGTTGTGCCAATGCTTAGCTAGATGTTGAGGGAGTGGAAGCGAGAATCACAGCTGTGGCTGCCGGGTCACTTGGGTGCATTGGCGAGGCAGGCCCTAGGACCTGGCCTTCTGGCTGGCCGGCTGACTGGCTGGTTTTGGTAAGGAGGTGCTGGAACCAACTTTGGCCAATCCATGGCCGGGCTAGTTGTCTCTGGCGCTCACCCTGGCAAAGAAGAAAGCCACCACAATCAGCCATATGGCGTCATCAGTGAAGGCCGAAAATGCCTGGGCAAAGCTCAGCGTCCGAGTGGCAACCGCAGTGGTGGCGGCCAGGAATGCCCATGCACCCACAGGGAGCGGCTCCAGGACAAGGCCTACAAGCAGAGGAAGAGTAGAAGGTCCTGGCTGCCCTGCATCCGTCCTGTACTTTGTGAGGAGGCTATGGCATGCTCCTACTTAAGATTCCGGCAGTAAGTATGACCCACCCCGTTAAGACTCGGACCGCAGCATGGCAGGGGCCAGGTTGCACAGAAGCCCAGGCCATGTCCGCGCCGTTGGTGACGTCGACCAGTCACACGAGCTGCAGCTTGCCTGTGATGGTTGATACAAAGATGGATAAAAGCGTCCACCCCTGGAGGCTGACACCCAAAGGCCGCGGCAACAGGAACCGCACAGCGAGCCCTATCCCTACTGATAGTGCCAGTTGCAGCGGCTTGGCACCCTGCAAGGAACCACTGCGTTGCTTCAAGCCCTGGTTTTTGGTCCGCGGAAAGCATGAAGCCCCGCACGGCAGCAATGCAGAGGGCAGCTGAGCAAGCCAGCGACAGCAGGGATGGAACAGGGCCACAAGCTTTGACTGTAGCAGCAGCAGGATGTGATCCGCGCCCAGCTTACCAGCCAAGAAAAGGTGGCAGCCTGTTGGCGTGCGTCGCCGAAGTCAGCAGCAACAGCGGCTGCAGCAGCCAGAACCTTGCTGACAGCAGCTCTGGCCCTTGGTGGGCCTTTAATACTGTGCTGCCGAAAGTTCTGCGTGCTCAGAATGGCCGAGCCTCCTCGCTGGCAACTGTCAAAAACCAAGAGGGAGTCAGGTTTTAATTGCCGCCGTTGCGAGGTTGAAAGCCTGAACCCTAGGCGCACCTGGCCGGTGTGATGCCCCGTAAACCAGGGTGCAACTTGCGTGCCGCTCGAGCTGTGGCTAACAGGCCCCCGTGCGGGGACCTTAGCTGCAGGCCGCAGTGCATGACCATGGCAAAGCAAAATAAGAATATTGTTTTGGAGGCGAACACATGGAAAGCCTGTATCCGTGCAGTGTGGATTGCTCAGAACAGCAATCTTGGCTAGACGTCGCAGCAAGTCAGACGCAGCATGTGCGCGCGCATGTGGCACCAGGGTCCCTATATTACAGGGAGCTCGGTAGCGTTAGCAGATCTAGATGTCGCCAGGAGCTCCTAGGTGCAGCCCATCCTTGCAAGACCTCGCGAAAGAGTGCTTTCCTGTAATACCAGTCTCACTCAAACCGTTCTAGTGTTTCAAACCAGCGCACCCGTCATTCCACCCTGCTGTGCGAACTAGTCTCTGCGGAATGCTAGCCAGGCTTTACTACCTGCCGTCTGGTGGGTTCACTGTGCCCACGCAGTTGAACTTGGCAAGCGTTGATCACCTGTCGCGTTCCCTACAAAGCCTTCTGCCTGTTTAAAACGACCGTCTGAAGTCGTGCCTAGACCCGGGAAGGTTGGTAGAAATCAACCATCCCCGTCGGTGAGTGCCCACCAGGCTATCAGCCTACTAGCTGGTGCCCTTCGTGCTTGCATGCGAAACGCCTTCCCCACGACGGTGCCAGTGCTCAGTCTGGACACTCACTGGCTGGGCCAGGTGGCATTCTCTCATCACGACTGCAGGGGCGCTTTCAATTTCGAGGCTGACAAGCTTGCCAGCATCTTTCCCAGACAGGCGCCAGCAGAACGTAACACACGGCTGGCAGAGAACGGCATAACTTGTGAGCTGCTGTGTCTGCTGCTCGGCACTGGCCTAGTTGTCGTCAAGAACGGCCACTTGCAGGGGAAGCTTGAGCGCATGCTAGCACGGGCAGGTGGGTGGCCGTGTCGTCTGCGCACCAGAGAAATCCATGCATACAATGTCTTGGCAGACCTCTGTGGCCATCTGAATTCTTCATAGGGCTGTACTGAGGGCGGGACCTTTGGTGTGGTGGCTGTGGCGGCCCATCGGGCCGCTAACTTATGTGCTCGTTGTGGCCTGCAGATTACCGCTTGGGGCTACGCTGCGTAGAGGTGGGTTGTTGACAGCTGAAAGGATTTGGGGGTAAGCAGGACAGTGCAAAGCGAACTCCAGTGCCAACGCTAGGATGTGGGGGTGGGGGGT
>BBXU01000264.1:0-48560 GCA_001598975.1 Parachlorella kessleri
CACTGCATGGCATGGCGTGGTCAAAGTATAGTGTCAGGGACAAAAAGCGGTCAACCTTGGCTGCGTCGGTGCTTCCCTTCTCTTTAGATGGCCCGCGGCTTAACCCTCTAACCGGGGCACCAAGTGGCGGCATAAGCACCGCGCCAGGGAAGGACTGAGGTGAAGCAATGGGAGGGAAAAAGTGGGACTCCTTCTCAAGCGTGCTGTAGCTATCTCAACACCTTGTTTCTCACTTGCTCCAAATCACATTTCAAGGGCAGCAGGGCGGTTTAGCTCGAGCCTCCACGTGGTCCAGGCTGACTTGCTAGGTACAGACGATACTGCACTTAGAGCCTGCTAGGGCATAGCTCTGTGACCTCATCTCCACGTATGCCAGGAAGCAGACATACAGACAAGCCCCAAGCATGACGGCATCCAGCTCTGTCTTTATGAATCGCCAATACACCTCCGCATGCATTGCCTGCCACCATCAACAAATGTATCGAGACATCGTCCCTCAAAGCTCTCACAAGCACGAATGCAGCTCCCTGTAGCGCACCCTGAACCCATCCATGTAGCGAACCCCAGCTCACACTCGATTCGCACCTGGCACCACGCCAAGCATGTACCAGTAAGCGCTCGCATCTGTCCAACGGTGCCCAGCTTGGCTGCTGGTTCTGATACCAATGCGTACAAAGGCGATTTTTTGAAGTAAAAAGCATCTTCTTCTCGCATACTGCATGAGCAGACTGCTGCCCTTCCATGTGTTCTAGTTGCTCACTTTGCTGTAGAGTTGCAGGTAGCTGTCGGCAGCTTGTTCCCAGGACCACCGGTCGCTCGCCTGCACCGATGCAGGAAGGCAGAAAGGCTTGAATTTTTTGGGAAAGCATGTGGGCAGGAGGCTCACACACTGAACAACACTTCAAGCCGCCCTGCCGCTTCGACAACATGCAGGAAGCCCAGGTTCCCTAACAGCTGGTCAGAAAGGGAGTCGGCATTGGTCTTCTTAAGCGACGAGGAAGGCGCTCCTATCCGATATACAGGTGCACCAGCGAGCAGCCAGGCATGCGACAACCACGCCAGGCTGCCAGACACGTGGCAGGGCCTGCGTGGCAAGTGGGGACAGCCGTAACAAAGAGGTATATACCACGTCCATCTGCCAACACGCCCCCCCTTACACACCGGCCTCTCCACACCCACACCTGCATGTTCTTCTTCTGCAGGTCTGTCCACCAGTCCGGCTTGGACTTGTAGCACTCCACGGCCCTGTCAAAAGCGCTGTTCAGGGAGTTGCCGTCGATGCCGTCAAAGGTGAAGCCGTTGCGCTGGACGCCAGGTTCCTGCGGGACAGCAGAGCACACCTTCTGTCGCGAACGCATATTGTGTTCTGCGATGCAGTGCCGATCTGGCCCTTTCCAAGGGCCCTGCAAATGGGCGTAGGAAAGCCATGTAGGCATAACGCCTTCCCAGCAGGGGTCCCACCTCCAGGTGACGCCTGGGACACATGCACTTGCGCACTCTGCACGAAAGCTTTGGAGGCAAGGGGACAGGAGCCCCAGCACATCACAGCATACCAGTGCCGTTGGCGCTCCATCCCATGGCCTGCGTGCGCCTCATGCGGAAGGCTGAGCCTGAGCCTAGTTAACCCTCACGCTGCCACCAGTGCAGTGGCTGCAGGTCTAGGTCGCTTCTTGGCTGGCTACACACCCTCGCGCACCAGCACCAACACGGGGCAGTGCAGCACTGCTGGCTGGCTGGGTGCCGCCCAGCCGCCACCCATGTGCACATCCAGGCCATGCGAAGCCAAACTGGAGACCTGAAAGGCGGGCCCACCCACCTGGCAGTTGTCCACGTCCTTCACCGTGTCTGCCAGGCCCCCGGTAGCCCGCACCACAGGCACCGAGCCATACCTGCCAGGGCGAGAGGAGGCCAGCGAGGGTATAGGCGATAGGCGAAAGGCATACGAAGAGGCAATGGTGGTTAACCCACGCCGCTGGCACATGAATCACTCACTGGTTGTGACTTTTAGGCATGCCCCCTCAAGGCTGACACATAGCCGCAAAGGAGTAGTTGTGCTGTCGCTTTCTCACCTCAGGGCAATCATCTGTGTCAGCCCGCATGGCTCAAACATGGACGGCACCAGGAGGATGTCTGACGCCGCGTAGATCATATGGGCAAGGGGCTCCGAGTACAGGAACTTGAGCTGCACATCAGGGTTGTCCCTGCGAGGAAGGGGGCAACGGCAGCAGCAGGGGTTGCGGGCGGGCTGGCAGCGGCAGCTGTACAAGCCACAGAGTCTGCAACTTGAGGAGCTGGTGTGGACCCATTTACAGAGTAGGTACTGCCCCTGCATGAAAAGTGGCAAAGTGTCTTTGTGCAGGAGTTATTTGAGAGCATGACTCCAAGCTGCCCCTCGGGTTGCTCATAGCTGGACAGGACGCAAGGTTTTATGCATGTCAGGCATTCGTGAGACTCTGGGAGCTCTACATCGGGGTCGCCCAGAGGGAGGATCCGTGCCAAAACAGCAAACACTTGGGCACATCTGGTGGAGTGGCAGCCAGGGTGGGGTTGCTTGGAATACTTGAGGGACGACGGAGCTGCGCAGACCAAATGGACACCTTGACAACGCGAGAGCCATGGGATGGTGGGTGCAGTCATGGAAGATATGGTGATCACATTGCCGGACAGTGGAGGCTCCGACTCTGCACCTCCTGCCAAGCTTGCAAATTATAGGCTGGGCAGCAGGCGACAGCGCCCACCTAACCGCCAGCCAAGGCTGCCCACAGCACGGCGTGCGTACCGAAAAGATAGAACTAAATGACCCCCACCTGAAGATGCTGTCTGCCATATTCCTGAGGCCACCATAGGCATGGCCCGTCCCCAGCAGCACAGCACAGCACAGCACAGCACAGCGTTTCTCCTAAGAAAGGCCTCCCACCTGAAGATGCTGTCTGCCATGTTCCTGAGGCCACCATCAACAGGGCCCATTCCCAGCAGCGCAGCACAGCACAGCGTGCCACCTAAGACAGGCCACCCACCTGAAGATGCTGTCTGCCATGTTCCTGAGGCCACCATCGGCATGGCCTGTTCCCAGCAGTACAAACTGCCCCCCTGCAGGCAAAGTCGGGCTCGGTTGGGGACTGCTGTTTACCTTCTCCAGCAACCAGTCCGAGGGGGGACCTCCTCTGAGGCCCCGGTAGATAGACGGAGGAGGATCAAGCAAAGGCAGGGCGGTATGTATCACGGGTGTGCATGGAGGGACACTGTCAACACACAGCATGGGCAGGCACTTGAAGCAGAAAGCACGCATGTCGCTCAACATTCGAGCTGCAGCACCACCTTAACCGGAGGTCCCTCAGCCAGAACTAGCACCTTCTGCAGGGCGGGCACAAACTGGGCAGACGACTGACCTAGCTCCACAGTGCGTCGCACGGCGTGCTCGATCAGGTGGATGCCCTTCTGTGGTACCAGCCGGGTGATGCAGGCAACCAGGGGCTTGCGGGGGTCGACGGTCATGCCCAGCCCCGTCTGCAGCGCAGCGCAGCGTGAGCCAGCCAGGCGCAGTCAATGAGGGGTTTTGTGCGCCCAAAGGTCTAGCTTGCAGTATACCGGGCAGGGGCATGCCGGGGTCCATAGGCTCCCCCAGCCCAACCTGCAGGGCGGCACAACTGACCCATTTGGCCAGTCAGCCCAGGGCTCACAAAGGCATGTGAAACCATTGCGTCTAGCGCTGCAAGCCGCCAGGGGCTTGTTGGGATCCCAAAGTCATGCCCTGCCCAGCCTTGCAGGGTCGTTAACTTGAGTGAGCAAGAGCCATGCCGGCACCAAGGTAACAAGGAGCAGGCACGACAGCTGACCAACCCTCAGCACCTGGAGTGCCTCCTCCTGACCCCCCAAGCCAACCCATCTCCCACCACACCTGCACCACAAATCCCCTACACGTCCAAGGCCAATGTGCCCGCCACACCTGCACAAATCCCCCTAAACTTCCTACGAGCCCACCACACCTGCAGGAACTTCTTGCAGAGGGCCTTGCCCTCGAAGCGGGACGCGCTGTAGTTGGCAGGCAGCAGCGGATCGGATGCCGGATCCCAGGAGATGGCGTCGATCCCGTTCAGCACCCCGCTGTACTTCTCAGCAATGATGGGCTTTGCCAGCGTGGACTTAAGCCAGCCAGCAGCCCCTGCAGTTGTATTGCAGCGGGAAGAGATATGAAGAAGCAAGAAGATGATTGATACCAACCCTACCCTAGGAGTGGACTTAAGCCACCCGGCAGCCCCTGCAGCCAAGTCGACATGGAAAGAAGGAAACAGTTTTGAAAGAAATAAAGACTCTGTGGCGTACCCTACGATTGGGCAATGTACATGATGACTTCAGAAAGAAATAAACAGACAGGCGTAAGACAACCCTAATTCGCTGTTAGATACGGTCAGCAATACGCAAACGCCCCCGCTGCTGCCAGTGCAGCACATACAGCGAATGTGGAGCCGCCGTCACAGCACACGAGCAGCAAGCAAGCGCTTTTACGTCCTGCCTCCATCAGGGCACTGCAGCATCTGTCAGGCAGCAAACATGCAGCCTAATGGCGGGGACAAGCACGTAGCTCCATGCAGTATCTTGGGTAGGCGGTTGGAGAGACTGCAGGACGGGAACAACGAAGCAGTGGGGGCCCCAGGCACGCACCTCCATGCAGCGTCTCGTTGGCGTAGGTGGGTGAGACTGTCGTCACCAGGTTGGAGTACACGATGCCTCCCTTCAGCAGGCACAGCCGCTCCGGGTTGTGCCCTATTGTTCTCTCGTCCAGGGCCTTGTCTATCGACTTGAAGAGGTCGCCGCTGAGGCCTGCACCAGGGATGAACACATGCTGGGCACGCTGTGACATGCAGCGCACGCGGGGTTGCACCGTGACAAAACAACTTTGGCACCCTGGGACATGCAGCGCACATGGGGTCGGCCACCAGGTCATGGGGAGGATCAGCAGCAGCGCTGCGCGGCATGCATGCATGCAGTAGCGGCCACCCGCTGTGTGCCTGCAGAGGAGGTGCAACTGCAGAGGAGAGATCCACTGACGTTCGAGGCCATACTAAATGTAACCTAGCCTTTCCGGACCCGGCACGTCAAAAACTTCTATGCACCACCCTGCACCCAAACTCGTTGGCAGACCCCCCTCACCCCTCCCCCGGTCTAACCTGTGTGCGCAAACTCGTCCTCCCGCACCTCCCCCGAGCTGTCCATGTTGTGGATGGTCAGCATGACCCTAGCACGCCCCATGGCCGTGTGGAAGTGCTCCCAGAACAGCATGGGCACCGCGGAGGCCTGCCACTCGTGGCAGTGGATCACGTTGGGCTGCCGCCCTGAGACTTGCAAGTACTCTAGGCACGCCCTGCACGAGGCAAAGTAATGCTTGCCAGCTGGAGTTATTTGAAGCACAGCAGGCAGATCGCAGCCAGCAGCTGCTGATGTTGGGCAGACGAGTGTAACTGTGCCAAGGACGAATAGCCCCCCCCTCCCAGCCCCTCCTTTGTCTCACCAAGGCCTCTCAAATTCATTCGGCCACCCATCTGACCTGGCAAGTACGGCCGCTCCAACAACATGCTAATTAAATGTGCAGGGAGGCAACCCCAGTCCCCCTGTGCTGATCAGCAATTGGCGTGCTCCCCAGCCCAGCCATGCACTACGCTGCCTGGTTATTGCAAGGTGACCCGCGGTCACCCGTCCTGGCTACAATGGGTGGATGGCAAGAGCGCTTCTAATAAATGGCATTCGTTGAGGTCTTGGCAGCCGCAGCAATCACTGTGCACTTGCAAGGGTCAAGAAAGTGTACAGAGTCTACCCACCTGCTGAAATACAGGTAGGCCTCCGGCATGTTGTAGGAGCCACCATAAATGCGGCTGCCTTTGAACAGGTTGCTTTGCCCCCAGTCTGGTCTGAGCAGCAGCACCGGGCAGCCTTCTATCTTGCCGGTCCACACCTGCGTGGTCAGGCTGCCTACCTGCATCTGGCCGTCCCACACCTGGCCCTGCAAGCAAGCCAAGTGTTGAAGTCTCATGCCCTGGCTTGCCGGGACTCACCGTAACAGTGACATGGTACTGCTACTGCGCAACAAAGTTGTTGCAAGGGGGATCCAGTCAGACCACCTGGACTCACACCCATAGTCAGGGAGGGCGCAAGTTTTGTTTTGTTAAATTTCCAGGTTCTTCTTCTCTTTCATAGGTTTTGAACCCCAAGCGCTTCACATAGTCAGTCCAAGGACCTGCAATAGACTCACGTCGCCCAGGGGACTCCCTTGGGGCACTGCCTTGTCAGCACCACCAGCAGCCACAGCAGGACAGCCATAGCGCGCCTCACATGTGGCGTCACCTCCTAGCTACCTTGGGGCACTGGAAGTCCCTCTCATGCTTCAGATCCTCAACCGCGCTGGTGGGTAAGCACTCGTAGAACGGCAGCATGATCTCCACATTGTGCCCCCGGGCCAGCGTGGCCCTGGCTAGGCCTGTCACCACATCACCCAGGCCGCCCACCTGTGCAGGGAAGCAGCAGCAGCACTGCGTCGGTGTGAGGGACAGGGACTATCAGCGCAAGCCAGCCAGCCAGCCAGCCAGCCAGCTGCTGGCGGTTGGGAAGCGTCTCCCTCCCTGGTTCACTGCTGTAGCAGGACAGGCGTACCCAACGTTGCACAGCAATGCAGTGAAACCAATCCGGCCAGCATCTGTTGGCTGCCAATGTATCAAAAGCAGAGTCACCAACAGTCGAGTGCCCGCAGGTTGCCTGTGCCACGGAGAGCCCACCTTATCGTCCTCCATGATTCGGGGGATCCTGTGAGAGCAAGTGCACAGGAGCAGCAGAGCCACTGGGCTAGTGCCCACAAGTGCTCGGCCGACTGTGATTCACCAAAAGGTTTGACCCCCAGCTGCCCCAGCCAGCTGTGCTGCAGCACCACTTGCCTTGGCAACCGGCGCCATCTCAGCCGTGATGTGCACAATGTGCAGCTGGCGCGGGTCTCGCTTTGCGCCTGCGACTGTGCCAGCTGGCGGCGCCACCGGCAGCGGCGCGGTGCGCGGCTGCTGCTCCCAGAAGGCACTTCCAGGCTGTGGCCAGACAATGCCTGCTTCTAACCTCTCCAGGAGGGTCTCTGCACAGGAGGGGGTATGAAAACCGTAAAAACAGTGGCACCTTCCAACATAATCTAGTCTAGTCTGACAGCGTACCGCCACCTGACCATGCTGCCGTGATTCCCTCAAGTGGGGCCAACAAGAAGCCAGGATGTACTATGCTCACAAACCACAAGATCCAAGTACTACTTCTTCTAGCATGCACCACCCCGACCGGCCGGAGAAACCAACAGAGAGCACAAACAAAGGTCTATCCTACCAAGCTTCTCCACGTGTCCCTCATTACATCACCTTCCAACATGCACTATCAATACAGCATTTCAAGTGATGCGCAGCGGCGACCACGAGAGACCGCCAGGGTGCTCTTGCAGCTGTCCACGACAGAGGACCACGGTGCGCTACTCGCTACCAATCATGGCTGCACAGCGGCATGCCACGCCACATCGCCGTGCCTGGCATAGCCCCAGAAAGAAGACGAACTCTCACCTGGGCTTTCTGCTAGTCCAACTGTTCCTCCTGCTGCCGGTGCTGCTGCTGCTGCTGGGGCTTCCCCTGTTCCATCTGCAGTTGGCAGCCCTGGAACCAGCACCTGCTCCGGCGCGCACTGCTGCAGCTTTGCCAACTCTCGTCGCAAGGCCTCATTCTCTGCTCGTAAGCGGCCGACCTCCGACTCCAAGGTAGTATCGACGCCTGCTGCAGAGGCCATCTGCTGCTTCCGCCAAGCATACCGGCTCGTCTACAAAGGCAGGGCTGACACTATTACTGAATTGTTACGGAGTTGTTGCTTGTCGGCTCCCAGCACCGGAAGGTCGTGTCGCATGTCGAGAGTTACCTGTCTGCTAGGCAAAATGTTCTTTCTTTTTGCTGCATGGATCGCCTTGCTGTGAAACAGGCTAGCCTGAAACGGGTGTGGCCCCAGGGCAACTTGCTGCGAGGGTAAGGCTGTCAGAGCAGCACTGCCCTGCCTTGCGCCCTGCCTTGCACTGCTAGTGATCATTGCGGACAATCGCTGGTTCTGTGGCACTGTCCTGGATCCGTTAGACCGTGCACAGTGAGCATGTAGCGCAGCATGGACCGCAGAGGCGCAAGGACATGCGTCAACCAATAACACTCCAACCTTTATCGATTAGCGACATGCAAGCAATGATACTGCCATGGATACTGCTATATCGAGGGGGGCTTCCCTCAAGAAGCTAGCAGGTTGTCCACGACGCCTCGAGAGGCGTTGCTTTCCCATATGTTTGTTCCAAACGCTGCAAATGTTTTGGCAGGATATGAACTAGTTGTTGATCAGATGGCAAACTTCGCCCATACTTAGTGCAGCGCCGCACGAGGTCCAGCTTCCCCGCGCGGGCACACCTAGTGGATTCATAAACTGGATTACGCCAGGACTTGCGCAACTATATAGAGCAACGTATATCAACCATAGCGGGCAATCAATACTGAGAACAGTCTTTGACGCATCCATCCCATATTGCCAGCCGCCAAGCAGAGAACATGGTTGCCAAGATGCGTGCTGTTCACCTCAAGGAGCCGAGCAGGGAGGACCCTGCCTCCGGTGTTGAGGTGGCCGAGGTAGATCGCCCACAGCCTGGCCAAGGCAAGGTGCTTGTAAACATCATCCTGAGGCCAGTCAACCCAGCCGACATCTTCTCTCTTCAAGGTACGCATCGGAGCAGCGGCGGCTATGTACCTATGCGCTCCATATTCCCAGCTTGTCCAATCCAGTCAGATTAGATCGAGGAGGCCGGACCGGGTTGACAACTTCAACGACAAAGGCTTGCCTCAAGCCTTCTCGATCACATCCCTGGTCGGCATGCTCTGATCGAGTGTCTGAAGGGCCGGGGGGTTGGTCCGGACGCCATGCACAGTCAGCAATAGTGGGATATGTGACTGGCAGGACTGACAGTGCCTCATATACAGCTCTGAGTTCCAGACACCCTCTGGCGAGGCCCTTGCTGACGGGTGCTGTGTATGGGGCAGGTGTCTACCCTGGCTTCCAGCCCAAGGCCTACCCAGCCGTGCCTGGCCTGGAAGGTGCGTGCTTCTGCTCGGGCAGGCTGAGTGTATAGGCTGTGCACCCAGCATATAGCGAAATGCTCCAGGGGAAGGCTGAGTGTGTTGTGCGCAACTTGGGCGCCAGGCCTCCGGGAGGTGCTCTTTGGCTGCTCGGACTTTGTGGACCCCCACTTGTCGGGACGGTAGCATGGTCAAGTGGCAGTCACTGTTAGCCTTAAAACAGACAGAGGAGCTCTCAAATTGCCGCGGCCTGCAGGCGTGGGTGTTATAGAGGAGAATGGGCCTGGTGCGGGCAAGTACAAGCCTGGGCAACGGGTGGTGGGTGCCCCCTGGCCGGTGCAGTCGGGCAACGGCACCTGGCAGCAGTACATGGCTGTTAGCGAAGAGCGCCTGGTGAGGACGGGTGTTGGTGTATGTGCCTTTGTAACTGGGGGCAGGAGGGTAATGGCACCGGGCAGCAGTACAATGGCTGTCAGCGAAGAGTGCCTGGTGACAGTGTATGTGTCTGTCTATGTGTATCAGGGGCATGGGGAGGGCAAGAGGGTGGGGAGGCAGAATGCTAAGGGGCAGTGCCGTGTCAGTCTCCAAGCAGCTGTAAGCATGTGTTTCACCGTGCGTGAAGCGGAGTGCGGCCTAGCCAAGGTGGGACTTCTCCAGGAGTGTGAGGCAACAGCGCATGCAAGTCCGGTGCTGGTTGGTCCGCATATGTGCGAGGGGGAGGGAGGGTACCTGGGCCATGCTTCGCACGCTGCCCATGCTGACGGCTAACACCATGTGCTGTGTCCCACCACGGTGCACCGACTTTCTTAACGTTCCTTGGACTTGCCAGCTCTCCTTGTAGAAGGTGCCCAGACCATCCTAACATGACCAACCGCTGCCCCTGTCCCTGCAGTTCCCAGTGCCTGACGATGTGACTGACGAGGCAGCCGCCCAATTCTTCGTCAATCCTGTGGCGGTCTATGGCATGCTCCATGTCCTCAATGTAAGGGCACCGCATGTCAGCCCCTCTATGCTGCCTTGTTCATGCGCCTGGAAGCCAAGCGCTGCCACTGCGTAGAGAGCAAGGTGTGCCCTCGCTTGGTGTCTTCCCTTCACCTAAGCCTTGCATCTCCTCAGATCGCGGCTTGGTCCCCAGTACCCTACGTGGTAGTAGCACAGCCAGCCTGCTGCAGCCTGCTGGCGGGTGCCAGCTCGCCTTGTGTTTGTGCAGTTCAAAATCATCTAGTCTTTGTCCCTGATTTCCCTTGAGCTCACCTGATTGTCTGGTGCATGGGAGGTGAACTCCAGGGAAAGTTTGACCGTTGTGGCAGATGTCGTAAGGACAGATGTCTTGGGGTTTACTAACAGGTGGCCTCCTGTGACACATGCCCAGGTGCCCAAGGGGGAGTACCTGCTGCAGACAGCGGGCGGCTCTGTGCTGGGCCGCATGACCATCGAGGTAGGGGCGCGCGCGGAAAGCCTGCTTGCTGGGAGGTCGGGGTGTGTAGGGATGGGAGGAAAGCATGTGTGAGAGACAGTAGCTGGGCCGCATGACCATCGAGGTAGGGGCGCGGAGTGCCCTGCTTGTGCTGGGTGGTCCGGTTGTACGGGTGTTTGGGATTGTTACTGAGCCAGCAGACACGCCACCGTTTGGGCAGTGCAACCTACAATGAGGATGGCGTGTGTGTGGGGGTAGGTGTGGTGGATGTGTGGGTGGGTGTGTGGGGGAGGCGGTTTTGGTTTAAGTTTGAGGTGGGGGTTAAGGGGGCGGCTTTGACATGGTTATCGGGCTCAGTTCAGTTCACTGTGTCCCAATGCCCCAACTCACCTGCAGCTGGGCCAAGGAGCTTGGCATCCAGGACGTCGCGCTGTCCTTGAAAGCGTCGCAAGCCCTTGGTCATTGGTGGTGCCTGGTGATTAGAGGAGGTGTATAGCTCTCGACCTGCCAGCGAGGCGTGCAAGGCATGCTGACTGACTGTGTCACGCTTGCTTGCTGCCCCCCTTCCACCCTGCAGCTGGCCAAGCACTACGGCATTAAGACCATCAGTGTGGTGCGAGGGGACCACCACGTCCAGGAGCTCAAAGACCTGGGGTACGTGAGGCGCTGGTGATGAACTCAAGTTGCTACGGTCGGTGGGGGACAGAGATGACTATACTCAAAAATCTTTGATAGAAGATTTTTGATTTTCCGAACGATAACAAAAAAAATTTACAGGTGACTGTTCACAGGTGCCAAAGGCGCGGCAGGCCTGCCTGCTGTGTGGGTGACGGGCAAGACAAGGCGAGGTCTCCTATCCCACCTGCTGCCATGTTTTTAGAACCCAGGACGCCTGGAGTTGTAAGGTGGAATTGCTTATGCCTTCAAGTAAGTTACGTGTTGGACTGTCTCCTGCCTGCAGGGCTGACGAGGTGATTGTGAGTGAGACTGGCGAGGACCTGGCAGACCATGTGAAGAAGATCACCGACGGCAAGGGTGAGTCATGCCTTTCAGGTCTCAGGCACTTGCCATAGTCTAGGGGGCCCTTGTAGACTATAGCAAGTGGGCGCCGTTGCAGAGAACGAACGACAATATGACACTGCTGGACGAGTGCAGTTGATAGGACGCTGTTGCAGTCAAATACTCACCCATGCGTCCCTAATTTGACATCTCCTGTCGTCAGCCCTTCAGTCAGCCGGGTCAGCTTCGTGGCCTGCTTGCACTTTCGCTTGCAAACCTTGCCGTGGCATGGGTGGTTGTGGTCACTAGTCACACACGCTGTGCTGTGCAGTCTCCCAAATGGTGGTAAAGCAAATGGGTGCTGCCCGGGCTGCACCACGTATGAAGACCAGGATGGCTCCAGCAAAGCCCAAGGTACACTGCAGCTCAGAACTGTGACTGTATTCATGGCGCCTGCAGGTGCTTATGGTGCAACCGAGTGTGTGGGTGGCGACCTCTTTGCCCACGTGGCTGCCTCCGTCCGCAAGGGGGGCCACGTGCTCATTTATGGAGCCATGGCTGGCATGGAGGTGGGTCAGCCAGCTTGGCAAGGTCCTACAGCCTCTGTCTCTTCAAGGGGTGCCGGTGTGTGGGGGCATGCATCCTCTGGGTCCCAAGCATGGTTGTGGTGAGCACGTTGCCTCTGACCTTTGAGGTCGGGCGAAGCTCCTCGGCTTGTGGAAGGTCCATGGGCCGCCAGGTGACTAGCCCTACTGCACCACGTCATACTTTAGGTCAACAAGCTGAAGTGCACCTTGCCCTCCTACAGTCTCTTGGCGGAGCAGTGCACAAGTGAAGCCCTCGCTATAGTATACCTTGGTCTGCATGCCGCGCAGGCTAAGTTCTTCATCCCCGACCTGCTGTTCCGGGACGTGACCCTGCGGGGCTTCTGGATTGCCACTTGGATGCACAGCATGAGCACGGAGGAGAGGGGCAAGGTTGTGGCCGACATCATGCAGCTGCTGGAGAAGAAGGTCATCACACCCCACTCAGGTGAGTCGGGGATGAGTCAGTGGGTTGGGCAAGGGTCGTGGTAGGGCAAGGTTGTGGCCGACATCATGCAGCTGCTGGAGAAGAAGGTCATCACACCCCACTCAGGTGAGTCGGGGATGAGTCAGTGGGTTGGGCAAGGTCATGGTAGGGCAAGGTTGTGGCCGACGTTATGGAGCTGCTGGAGAGGTAGGTCATCACACCCCACTCAGGTGAGGTAACGGGTGAGGGGTGAGTCAGCGTTGCATGAGGCTTGCAGAGATTGCGGGGGTTGAAGCGAAAGCTGTGTCTGGGTATGGTGGCATACGAACAAGAAGGGAACATGCCCCTATCATGTCAAATGGTGGGTTCATGGTTATTGGACATTGTAATGGCAAAGGCAAAGTTGGTGGCTGACCTCGAGCAGCTGCTGGCAAAAAAGTTTGCACGGCCTTGTTGAGATTTGTCAGTGGGTTAGTAACAGGGGAGCAGGAAGGGCATTGCTGAGTGAGCTCTGACGTCGTACAGCTGATGGCACCAAGGATGCCGTAGGAGGGAGTTACGGGGTGGGCCAGGAGTGCTGCAGCGGTCAGCAAGGCTGCACCTCATGCCGCTACACCTGCCTGACCGTGAAGAGATTCTGCTGCAGGGGATCGCTTCTCCTTCGACCAGGTCAAGGAGGCAATCGCGAAGGCTACGGCCTCCGGCCGCGGCGGCAAGGTGCTGCTGGAGGGGTGAAGTGAGCAGAAGCCAGGTTGTCAGACATTGGCTTGCAGCAGGCGGAAGGCTCGTCGACCAGCTGGGTAATACGGGGAGGCCCTGGCTAGCGCTGGGTGTGTAATGATGGGTACAATTATGGTGTGTGTAGGTCACTGGCGTGCTATGTTTTAGAAATGTTGTGGGATTACCAGGCCACGTGGCTTTTGTTAATGGTGGCAGGCAGTGTGAACAGAGAGTAGACAGGGTTGTATGTACTTATGCTCTGCTCTGCTCTGCTTTGTTACAGCAGTGGATGTTTGCTGCTGCAGAAGTAAGCGCGCGGTGCAGTTATGCTCTGCTATGCTTTTGAAGACTAGTAAAGGCTTGCTGCTGCAAATGTAAGTGCGGAAAATAAACTTATGGTGCAAGGTATACAAGTGTGGCATGACATACCAGGAACCTGCGCATGCCCAGTGTGAACCCAACTGCAAAGCAGAGTTTAGGAACATTGCAGATGTTCGAATGATTGCTACCCAACTGGGTATGCAGCTTCTTCTTTGTTAAGTCTGATTAGTCCATCACGTTGCTCACAAGCCCGCACGTGTGGCTGCCACTGCACCAGGGCAGAGCATATGAAGCTTGAACCAATCTGCAGCCAGGAATGTTCAAAGGGGGACAGTTGTGATTCGTGCGCCTCCTCAGCGCCTAAGACTCCCGCGTGAATTTTTTTGATAATGTCGGCACAGCCGGCACAGCCTGGAATCGCAGCTACTCAACTTGATCAAAGCTAGCAAAGTGATTTACGTCTACTCGCAGCGCCACCAATGCCCAGCAACCTCCTGGACAGCTTGCACGATGATCTGCTCGCCAGCCATATTTTTCCTGCGCTGGAGGAGCCTGCTGACTGGTGAGCCTTTCAGTCACGAGGCTTGAGCCCAAACTACACAGGTCTGAGTCGAACCAGGCAAGAGTGTCTGTCTGCCGCAGGGCAAACTTTTGCCTGGCCAGCAAGAAGTGCCGACAGCTTGCGCTTTCAGCACCCAAGGGCGCCTTGCGAGTGTCATTTTGGGAGCCCGCTGGCCTACCTGACGAGGAAAAGAACGAAAGCTTCACGGCCTTCTGCAAGGCCTGGCAGGAGGGGCAGCGTGGCTTGGGGATGCTTGCCAGCCTGCCTGTGCACAGCCTCTATGGGCCAACAGCTCAAACGTTATTAGAAACAGGTGAGAGGACTACCTAGAGATCATCTATCTTCCCTTCATCTTTTGAGGACCGTTAGCTGTAGTCACTCGCTCATCAAGGGTGATGCATGATTCTCAAGGCCCTGTTTTTACAAGCTGGGTGATGCTTCTTCTGCACCACTTAGCGAAGCTCAGCGTGCCGCAATAGTTCTATGTGCTGTCCGTGGTCTGTACCTCCTGCTGCATGAGCAAGACGAACTCCCCTGCTCCTGCAGCCCCAGCCCTGGGTGGGCTGAGACACCTGGAGATCTATACCCTTGCCCACGAGGCAGCGGACGTATCAGGCATCCTGCGCCGCTTGGAGAGTCTATACAGCCTTCACTGGGGCGGTGCAGGCGCTCGCGCGCTGAACATAGCAGGGCATCCAGGACTGCAGCAGTTGTCGCTGTACAGTGTGGACAATGGCAGCGCGGTAGAAGACCTCCATCTGTCAAGCCTGCCGTCATTGGAGCACCTGGACATAAGGAGGACCGGTCCCGTGCAACTTAGCGGCTGGTCTTCTTCACTAAGGTCTATCTACCTGTCGACCTGCCCCAGCCTGCAGCTTTCACCCAGCTGCAGCATGCCACGTCTGGAGTGCCTCAGACTCCATGACAATGTTGGCAGGGTTGACTTATGTGGTGCTGCCTGCCCAGCGTTGAGGAGCGTGTATGCTGACAGCGGCACCCTAGTCCTGCATGAGGGCAGCAGCTTTCCGGACCTATCATATCTTTACACACATGGGCAGGTTGAAGGGCTAGCCATCTGCCACTTCCCTGCCCTGGAATATCTAATACTGACGGACCCTTGTGCAACTCCTGATGGCGGGTAAGGTGGCCACATAGCCAGCTAGTATCTACTTGTGCACCTCTGGAACAGATGGGAGGGCCAAACCCAATTGTGAGCACTCTGGCCTTGCTTTTTGTTGAGTGGCCTGGTATGACGTGCAGTGGGCTGAAAACTGTACCAGATCCGAGCGTGACCGATGTACATGAATGCCTGCAGGCACCCTCCCTTACAAGCCCTCAACTCCCTGAAGAGCGTCTGCCTGTGGCAGTCGTGCCTGACCCTAGGGATGGAGTGCAGCTTGCCAGCCTTGCAGGAACTGTCCTGCCACTGCCTAACCCTTGGGCCAGCCTGTTGCCTGCCAGCCTTGCAGCACGTGAGATGCCATAATGACCTGACCATGCGGCCAGGGTGCAGCTTTCAGACCTTACAGAGCGTGACATGTCACAAGAACCTCACCCTCGGGGAGGGATGCAGCCTGCCAGCGCTGCGCACTGTGGGATGCAGCAACCTGACGCTAGCGAAGGGGTGCAGCTTGCCAGCGGTGTATGAAATCAACGGCAGCACCCTGACGCTGAATGATGCCTGCTGGTTGCCTGCACTGCAATCTCTGTCCACCAACACCCTGACCTTGGGAGAAAGGTGCATCCTGCCAGCACTGCGTACACTGTACTGCAGCAAGGTGGATGTAGGGGTCGGGTGCAGCCTGCCAGTGCTGGACGGCCTACATTGCGGAAGCCTCATCCTTGGAAACATGTGCACCCTACCAGCGCTGCAAAACCTGGCTTGCATCAGCGTGATTTTGAGGGCTCGGTGCACCTTGCCCGCCCTGAAAACCATTAGCAGCGAGAGCGTGACCCTGATGGATGGATGCAGCTTGCCAGCATTGGTCTTGCTGGACAGCCGAAGCATCACGCTTGGGAAGGGGTGTAGCCTGCCAGCATTGCAGCACCTGGACTCTCACGAAAGCCTGGTGCTGGGCCAAGGTTGCAGCCTGCCAGCCTTGCGGCGCCTCTCATGCCATGGGACCCTTGGGGAAGGGTGCAGCCTGCCAGCCTTGCAGAGCCTAACGTGCTACGGGACGGCCACCCTGGGGGCAGGGTGCAACATGCAGGCCTTGCAAAGCCTGACATGCTACGATGACCTGATCCTGGGGGTGGGGTGCAGCCTGCCACAATTGCAAAGCCTGGTATGCCACAAAGCCCTGAGCCTCAGGTGCAGCCTGCAAGCCTTGACGCTTCTAAGGTGCGAAGGAGACCTCAGCATCGTGCAGGGCAACCTCCCTGCCTTGACATTGCCTGTCATGCCAAGGCCAGCTCACCTTAAGGACGGAATGCAGCCTCCCAGCCTACCAGTTTCCTGTCGAGCCAAGGCCTGACCCTCGGTTGCGGGCCCGCCTGCCAGCCTTCCAACTTATGTACGTCTCGAAGACCTGACCCTTGGACCAGGGTGCCAGCGCTGGAGAGTCTCACGTTTGAGGGTGCAGCTTTACTCCGCGGGGCCTTTGCCCTTGCCACAGGAGGGTGAGGCTGTACATTACTTGACATTGCGAAGCTGGGTGCGCAGCTACGCTTTTTGTGTGGCTGACATCTGATGTCGCGCAGCATGGCTCATGCCGGGTTACGAGCAGCCAGGTGGTGCACAGGGTGGACATGACGGGTAACTTTGAAGTCGTGGGTCCCACAGCATTGCACAGTTTTAGATGCAAGAGTGCACACCCATGTTTCAGTTCGTTGGCGCAGCAGCTGAGATGCGCTTTGTTATCCATGCTTCCAAGCTTGACAGACATATTGCAGCTGGGAAAGTCTAGAGTTACAGATGATGCATGAGGGCTTGATTTCTCTCAGACATTTGATGCGAGTAAAGATGCAAGTGTTTTGGCAACAAGGGTGTGTTACACAGTGGTATGAAATCGCTGCAGAGCTGGTTGCCTGCATAAGCGCATATTTGCATCAAGCCTTGCCAGTCCAGTTCGCCCCTACCTCCTCTCTGTTCGCAGTGCCTGCACTTCACATCTTGTGGGTGCTGGCCCTTTCATTGCGCCCTGGCGGCGCCTGAAGGTCCCGCGTGACTCACCACTAGGACACTGGATCTGCTTACAGCCATTGCAATTCCCGAAATTCACCTCCCAGGTGCCATGAGATCCAGGGTGCCCTGGCACAGATCACCGTCATCATGGGGACCCTGCTGCAGCGCTTCCTGCCTTACTTGCCGCCCAATGCAGCCGGGGAAGACGCCGTGTCGAGCAGTGACGCGGTTGATGCAATCCAAGAGGACCTGGAGTGGCTGCTTGCCTCCGATGGTGCCACGCTGTGGAGCGTGGTCCGCACTGACACCAGCCTGCCGGCGCTGGTGGACTCCTATCTGCGGTATGCCAGGTGAGACAAGAGGCACTGGCTTATCAGGAGTTCAGCGACTCAAGCAGAGAAGACTGCGCTGCCTCGCTTGTGGAGGGGCCGTGGGCGACAGTCCACTGTGCACGTACTGTCGGAGCTGTTTGGCCGGGCCTGACTTGAGGCGAGTTGTGCCTGCAGGCGGCCGTATGACGATGCTTACGCAGAGACCTCAGCTGCGGAGCTCGCTGTGCATGAACTGATGCTGGCCCTCTTACACCGGTGGTGAGTCGTGACGACTGTAGCACGTGTGGCTGGCTGTCCTACGGCGCGTAGCGATTACAATGCTTTGCATCAACAAGGCTTCTCTCAGGTAGAATCCGCGGCTGTCCCAACTTGGACTTGGAGCTATCGGGCTGGATTGCAGCACACCGATAATATGGAGCACACTGGCAGGTACCTGGTCGCGCGATCCCCAGGCAAAAGCCAAACACGAGGTTCAACCCCCGTCGCTGCTGCCCGCTGCAGTGGGTGCGGGCAGGAGCCGGGGGCGCCAGCGGGTGCCTCCCAGCGGGCAGCCTTGTTGTCGTTCCTGCTGGACATCCCCAAAGTGCTGGACCTCTGCTCCCTATACTCAGCGTCCCACCCCGCTCAGCTTAGGGAACTCTTAGAGGCACTCTTCCAGCTGCAGCCTGGCCTCGGCCCACAGTTGACAGCCTCGGCAGCGACCGTCGCAGCCAACGTGGGCCAGGTGGTGGATGCCTGCCTGGCGGCGGCTGGCCAGGCTGGCAGGGACGCTGGGATGCTGCAGAGCGTGCTAGGTGAGGGGCTGGTGGGGGGAGCCCCAGTGTTTTTGCTATTGACTTGTGGGCTGGGTCCCGCTGCTTGAGCCTGCACTGCATGCATGCGATGCATCTGAGCAGTCAACCTGCGCTTCCCAGCTACAAGCCTGCACTGCACACCTCATGTCTGGCTCCCCAGTGATAACCACTTGGAGCCGGATAACCACAGGCCGCACTCAAGCATCCCACCTTGCAGGTTTTTTCCTGTATTCCGGTTGTGCGCTCACCATCCTATTTTTCCCAGGGCAAAAAGCGTGCCTGTTCCTGCAGATGGGGTGGAGTACCTGCGAGACGTGTGCCTCACGCTTTGTGCGCTGCTCGCCGCCTTCCTGCCTGCCGCTGGGCTCATGCTCAGCAGGTAACGTGCCTTTCTGGCGCTGAAGAGTTTAAAGTGCAGCCTGGTGTCAGCGGCGGACACCTTGTACCCTGGTGCTGTCCCTGGAGCTGAGGTGAAGACCCTGCCAGCACTGCATGCCAGCTGTTGTGTTCCGTACTGACCCTTCACTTGCGTCCAGCAGCCCTGTCCGCACAGCTTCCCCCTACCTCTCCTCTGCTTGCACTGCCTCCCACATCAACAAACAATGATAAGCTATGCTGTGCACCTCGTGCGTGGTGTGCTTCAGGGATCAGTCGCTGCTAGAAAGCGTGGCTACCCTCCATGACTCCCTAGTCCCAGCAGTGGCGCGCCTAGCCAGCCGCAGCATCGGCAACAGCAGCAATGCCAGCAGCAGCATGCCCAACGGTGGGCTGAACAGTTCACAAGTTCAGCTGCTGCACCGCTACTGCCTGCACTTGGAGGTTGCGTGTGAGCGTGCAGTGGTGCTGCTGCTGGCCCATGCCTACCTAGAGCCTGCTGAGGCGCCGGCACAGCACAGCGGGCACAGCAGAGGCGCTGATAGCGGCCAGCAAAGCCGTGGTATGCCGGCTGCGGCACGGTTCAACCCAGCACAACGCGGAGAAGCGTTGCTGCACGCTGTGATGCTGCTGGGCCACAGGGAGGAGGAGGCCAAGGGCCTTGAAGGGTTTCCCAGAGAGGCAGGCAGTGCCCTTGGCGGCCTGCCGTTGGCGCAGGCGCTTGCGCTGCGGCATGGGTTTGGGGGTGCGGTGGAAACTGCCCTGCTGTGCCACGCTGTGGCGCTTGACGACGCCCAGTGCGCTTACCTGGCGGCCCTGCTGGGGCTGGCCAGCCTGGCGGAGGCGCCGGTGCCTCTGCCTGCTGGGCATGCTGAGCATGCTGGGGTGGCTGCTCAGCGCGGGGGAGCCGCTGTTGCCGCTGCAGGGGTTGAATCTGCGGTGCTGGCTTCTCAGATATCTCAGGTAGAGTATCTACTGCATGAGGATGCTGGGCTTGTTGTGTACTGGGTGCCCCATAGGATGACCTTGCCGTGAGTTCAACTTGCTGCACGAGTCACACTGTGTGCCTGAGGCCGGGAGACGTGAGCCTAGATGGGGGCATGCAGCCTTCTGAAAAGCCCAGAAGGTCCGAGAGTGCCAACACGCATTGTTACATTTGTTTCCTGGCATCAGTGAGTAACCCAGTCCCACACCTGCTGCCTGTCTTGCAGATCAAGGACCTCCTCCCCGACTATGGCGAAGGCTATCTTGCTGTTTGCCTAGACGCCTACGACAGCTCCCCCGAGCGAGTCATAGACGCCTTGTTGGGAGGCGCGCTTTACCCCCAGCTTGAAGACCTGGACCCTCACATGACCCTGCAGCAGTACCAAGAGCGCTGCCAGCGCCGGCAAAGCGCACCCAGCATGGGCGCAGGCGCCGCCGACAAGGGCAAGAGGCCGGTGGGCGAGCCAGCAGCTGCTAGTTCCACTGCTAATGCGCTAGGGACGGGTGAGTCGCGGGCGGGGCTAGCAGGTGCTGCCGTGGCTTCCAGCAGCGCCAGTAGCGGTGGTGGCAGGGCGGCAGTCAGGGCAGCTGGGTCGGCAGCAGGCGCAGCAGCTGGAGGCGCAAGCAAGCCTCGCCCGGAGTCCAAGACGGCAAAGTACCTGGATGTGCGGGAGGAGACCTACAGGGACTCGCTCATCTCGACGGCCACAGCTTTGCAGGTGGGGCAGGGCCTCTGGTGGGGCGCATGGCTGACTTCTGTTGGCGGCGCACCCAAGCGAGCAGGTTTCTGGAGGAAACATTTTGCACAGAGAGGTGGCAGTTCAGGAGTTGGCTGTTATTGTGCTCCTTCCTTCCCCAGGAAGATCCCTAGGCCACCCATTGAATCGGTAAGGGGTCAAGTCGACTAGCAGGCATGGAGTCCTATCATTTCCAGAAGCTCATTGGTAGAAACTTGCAGTTTATAGAATCTCATGCTGGTCCTCGCTTGTCCTCGCTTGTGGGCTATATCAAGGCTTGTGGCTTGCCAACCCGCAAGGCTTGTTCGTCAGGTCTCCAACCCAAATGCCCTCCTTGCTGTCTGCAGTGGGAGTACGATGACGAGTATGATGACTCATTCGATGACCTCATCAACTACACGGCCGACGGGGTCACCGAGGCCGAGGGCGACGACGATGCGACGCCCGCAGCGCGCATAGCAGGCGCATCAAGGGGGGGTGGACCCACAGCGGGAGCCCCGCGGCAGGGCTCGGGGCAGCAAGCTGGGCCGCCAGCTGCTGCTGTGGGCGTGGCAGCTGCTCAGAGGGCCATGCAGGGACTAGGTCTGGGTCCCAGTAGACCCCGGGAGCAGCAGGGCCTTGGTGTCAGGGCGCCAGGGCCCGGCTCAGCGGGCACAGCGGGGCCGCCGGCGCCTGGCGCAGGCCAGCAGCCGCAGCGTCCGCCGCAGCACCAGGAACAGGGTGGGCCAGGGCGGCGGCAAGGGAAGAGGGGTGTGCCGGCTGGCAGGCTGTGGGTGCTGGACGGGCGCATCTACAACTACCCCAAGCCTGGGGCCAAGGTGAGGAGGCCCAGGGAGGGGGGTATGCAACGCGCTAGCCGGCTGGGCGGGCGAGTTGGCCAGCGGGACTGGGAGGCATACAAGAGGGTGCAGACCCAAGGAGTGTGGTAGCAAGGGAATTCAGCACAGGTTGCGTCACTTGCACACTGACTACCAACTGTGGAGGGTCCTTTGCTTGGCTCCGAGCGCTGGGTATTGAGTATTTCCAGGCTGCCGTGCTGCAGCTGCGCATGACCTTTGCCCTGCCACCTGTGGGTAGCTGCCCCTGGCAGATGTGGCGGTGATTGTACCCCCAAGCAGTGTCAGGAGTGCACGGGCAGGTCGCTGTATGTCAGTATGGTGCTGAGCGGAACGCGCCTTGCGAGGTCCCGGACCTTTTCTTGTGCGGAGTCCTCAGAGACGCAGAGGAATGGTGCAAGCCGCCAGCTGACCAGGCTGCTGGCGGTGCGCTTCTCTGCAGGAGGTGGCGTCTCGGGAGGAGGCTGAACAGCAGTTGGAGGCCGCCCAGCAAGCCACCCAGGAGATTTACGGCCTGGGCCCGGGAGGCAATAAGCCGCTGCCTGCCGGTGGCGCGCAGCAGTGGCGGCGCCAGCAGCAAGCCGATGCTGCCGGTGAGGCGGCCGCAGAGGGTACCGCCTCCTTGCAGCAGCAGGAGGCACAAGGGGCCGGGGAAGGGGCGGGCGGCGGGCGCCAAGGGCCGATACTGGGGCCTGGTGCTGGCGGGGGGAGGGGGCGGGCGAGCACTGGGTCAGCTGGCCGCGGCAGCGGTAGGGGCGGGGATGCCGGGGCGCGTTACAAAGATCAGCACAAAGCTAGCGTAGCCAACCACCACCGCAAGGACCGAGCACTGAAGAAAGCAGGCGGCGGATACAGCGGGCCAGGCTGAACTTGTGTGGTGGGACCCTGTGTGGGACCCTGCCACTTTCCTTCCCTCATGTGCAAGCCGGGGGCTTGGACTCTGGGAGGGGGAAAGATAGACAGGCAGGCAGGAGCACTCCCGGCAGGTTTGGTGCAGGTCTCTTGTTGTCAGACAAGTCATCCACAGCTGTCTTGCAACTTAAGGTTTTCAAGCAAGGGAAAACGCCGCAAGAAAGCGGGCAAACGTGTCAACTTGACAACGAAGGCCTTTGTCACCACCCTGTCACAGGGGTTTAGGAAAGGCCAGGGCAGTGAGGTCGTAGCTAGGACGGTGCACGGGGGGGCTTGGCGCAGACAACCGCCGTCCTGATCCGCTGGTCGTCGCCGACCACTGAACAGTCAGTACAACTCATCCCCCCCATGATCTCAGGCAGGCCCAGGCGGTATCTCCCCTTCTCTGCAGTACTGTTTGCAGAAGCAGTCCTCCGGCTAAAGTCCCCCGTGACAAGGAGGGGAAAGCCCACCTTAGAGGGCCTCGGAGGGGGGAGGGGGATGCTGGGCTCTTCAGAGTAGCTGATCAGTATTTGGAAGGCATCCGGGTTCTTATTAATTCAGAAGCCGGATGCAGGCAATGGCGTGCCGGATGGGGCGCGGCATCCCGGGCAGTACCCGCGGGGGACTTTTGTGCGACTTTCTTGCCGTGGAAAAAACAACCATCTGAGCACAGTTGCCACACTCACAGCCTGCAATTGCCACTCTCTCTATCTATTGCCCTTGCTTGTCAGGACTACAGTGAGCAACCGCGTGAGGAAAGCAGTCCTTCCTCTGGGCAACCTAACCTAGCAAGGGCAAAGTCATGGTTTGAGTTGTCGGAAGGCCAACTTGCCGGGGGAGGTTGTATGCGCAAGGTACGGGCAATCGTGGAGGGCAGGGTTGCGCCTACAGGCAAATTGTGCGCCAGCATCGGCAAAGGGTGCGGACATATTTGGCGGTGAACTATGTGCCATGCGCGCACCGTGGCACCTTAGTTGGACGGGCACCCGAAGGCTGACGGCCAACATGTCTGGCTGGTTTACGCCAGATACTAGCTGAGCCTTTCGGCCGTCTCTATGGTGTCAATTCCGTCCTGGCTCTGTTAGTTGCTAGCTACACTTCCACTGATGCCACCTGCAGGCATATCCGTCTGCAAGCTGGCTGGCACCTGTACCCTTGCCCTAACATGGTGTGGACCATGCACATACCCTTGCCCACTCTTTGCCAACATACCTTGCCCAAGCTTGCCTGCAGGGGAGGGATGAGCCAGTGGCCGCCACCCCAGAACGTCTACCGCACCCGGTCCTTTGGAAAGAACGGCTTTGACACGAACGGGGCCAAGCCCAGCGACTTCCTGGCTACAGGGGTTGCCCAAGTGCAGGCCCACGCAGGCGTCACCCTCCTAGCGAAGCACCACCAGCAGTACTACCTGCGCAGAAGCAACAGCGGCGTCTTTGGCTGGGCGCCTGCCTTCACCCTCAAGCGGCTGGTGCTGGCCCTGCTCTTTATAGAGTGTTTCAGGCTGACGGCAATCAAGTCGCTGCTGCTCCCCCAAAGTAGTCCCCCCCACAGCTTCTCAGCGGCCCTTCAGGCGCTGAATACTGACTTGGTGCCCAACACACAGCGCCACAGTCTGGGGGCCAGGCTCAAGCAGCGCGCGGTGGCGATTGTGGGCCAGATAGTGTTTCCTGCTGGGCGCGGCAGGGGCTTGCGGGAGCAGCAGCACTTGTTACTGAAGCGGCTGCCGCCACAGCATGGGGAGCATGCGGCCGTCGGCGCTGTGCTGGCGGTTCCGGGGGCGGCTAGCGGCGCGCAGTCTGCTGCCGAGCACGGAGGAGAGCAGCAGCAGCAGGGGCAGGACGCCTATGTTGATGACAGCGTAGACGACGCCACCCTTAAGGACACTGCTTACTTGGAGGATCTGCTACCGGCAGCGGCGAAGCAGGCGCAGCGGGAGCAGGAGGCACAGCAGGCGTGGCATGAAGACCCCGTGGATTATGAGGCCCCCTCGGTGGCCGACTATGACGTCGAAGGTGCTGCTGATAGGAGGGGCAGAAGGGCAGACCAAAGTGTTCTTCTAGTCAAAGGCTTGTGATGTCAGGGCACGGCGCTTGTGACGTGAACCGTGTTGCCACGCTTCAACATGGCTCCGGAGGGAAGAAGCGGGCTTACAGGGTCTGGCAAGCCACTTACTTTGCATGGCTGCGAAGAAGGGGAAAGGGTGTAGTGTTGTACCTCTGGCGATATGATTTCCATTTCACTTTGGGCGTGCCTAACCCCGGTGCTTCCATTTGCCCCATGCCAGGGGACGAGGATAGCTTGCGCGATGATGACTACAGCGATGGCCAAGCCACGGGTAGCAAATCTGCCGCCAAATACCCAGGGCATCCCGCAGGCGGCAGCCGGCTCAAGTCTGACAAGCCAGAGGTCGCCACAAGCCAGGCGACAGGGCTTGGGAAGGCCAGTAACGGCGGCAGCAGCATCGGCAGCGCTAGAAGGCAACAGGCCAGCTCGTCAGCAGAAGCCGTGCCCACAACGGCAGCGGCGGGAGCGCTCTTCTTGCCGGTGCCCTCCAGCAAGCGCAGGTGGCTAAGCTTCAGCGTGTGCAACGGGCTGACCAACCAGCGGATAGCCATCCTGAGCGCAGTGCTGCTGGCAGCGGAGAGCCGCCGCACGCTGCTGCTGCCGCGGCTGCTGGTCAACGGCACGCAGGTGGGGTCTGGGGCTGAGTGCCTGGGACCGCTACTAGGCCGTGGGTGCAGGTCACAGGCGGTGATTTTTCTCAGTGCCAGTTCTTTCTGGGGAATGCTGGATCATGAGGTTGCTGGACACCTGCTAGGTATCTCTCATCAAGGCAGCTAACTGATGATGCCACAAGTCTGTTAGAGGGCTAGCTGTGTAACTTTTGCACATGCTGCTGGTGCGGCCATTGAGGGGGCGTGCCTTGACCCACTTCCGCTCCTGCAACCTATGCCAAGATTGCAGCGAGCTTTAATAAGAGCTACCTGCCCGCCCACCTGCCTGCCTGCAGTCCAGCAACGAGGTGAACGAGAAGAACGCCCCCAGCTGCGCCTTTGAGGACATCATGAACCCGCAGAAGTTTAAGGCCAGCCTCGCGGCACAGAACGTTACGGTGAGAGCACATGCTGGCAGGGTGGCAGGGTTAGCCGGGGCGGCAGAGGGGCGGGGAGCACAAGCGGGCAGGGTTCAGTGGGGTGGCAGAGGGGCCCCGAGAGCAGAGGCAACAGGAAGATACGGGTACCCCGTGTTTGCGACGCGTTACTCGCCCTGCCTGCCCTTACCTCCTGCCTACCATGCCTGCTGCAAGTCTTGCCTCCCTTGGTTTCCTAAAGTCTCGTCAGCCTTCACAAACTATCACCTGCCTTTTCCTCCTGCCAGCTATGTGTGGGCTTGCCACCTCCTGGCCTGGTGCAGTGGCGACCAACACGCTGTGCCTGCCCTGCCTGCTGCCTGACAGGTGGACATGCCCACGTTCTCCACGCCCGCGGTCACGGCCCGAGTAGACCTGTCCAGGGGTGCCACCTTGAAGCTGCTTAGAGACGTTGACAGCGAGGTAGGACTGTGGCCCCATCAGGGGCTGGCTGTTGCGCCCTTGCGCTGCCGTTCCGTGTGGAGTATGGAGGCAGAGAGGAAGAACCCCAGGAGGGATGGCTGCTGCAGGGCTGGGGACAGGCATGCTTAGCCCCTCCTGCTGTGCATGCTGTGGAGGTAAGGCAGCTGCTGACATGCCAGCGTATGTTGCCCTTTCCCTACCCTGCCCTGCAGGAGCACGTGTGGCTGACCTGCCCCCTTCTGCGGGTGCCGCCCTCGCTGTTCCTCAAGCACGAGCCGCTGGTGTGGGCCGCGCTGGAGGGCATGCAGCCTGCTGACGACCTGAAAGCCGTGGTGGCCACTTTGGAGCAAAAGATTAAGGCGCTGTCGCCACGGCAGGTGCGTAAGGGTGCTGCTGGCATGCCAGCGGGTTGCTTCCTTCTCTGTGTTTGCTCTCTCGCGTACGACTAAATTGTGCTGCCAAGGTCACTGCTTCTGCTGTAAGGTTGATTCCTCGTCGGCGGGATCTCCGTGTTTGTAGGGGGGGTCCCCTGGAATATGGCCTGGTGCACTGTGCTTAACTACCCTGTACTGCGTGTGCTTATCCTTCCTAACCGGCATTCTGGTTTGCCGGCTTCACGTAGTCACGATTAGTCACGGCCTGCCCAGGGCAGGTTGGTAGGTAAGGGCGCATGGGGCATCGGCCTGGTGGCAAACTTGCCCCCTTTATGACAGATCGAGAGCTTGGAGATCTCCCTACCCTGTTCTCAGTCACACATCAAGGGACAAACTACAGCGCCTCGGGCTTACAGATCTGCCCCACTTGGGTTGGTGGAGCATGCAGGCGTTCAATGTGCTGCACCTACGGGTAGAGCGAGACTGGCTGAAGCAGTGCCCAGGCCTACAGGACAGGTTTGCCTGCCTTAACAACACCGCTACGGGTGAGCCACAGGCCCGGTGTGTGTGTGTGTTTGGGAGCCATTCAGGGATGGGTTGGCCTGTTGGATGGCAGGGGCCTTGGGGAGCGGCAGAAGGGAAGAGTGATAGGTGATGCGCTATTAGTAATGTCTTGTGCACCTCTTGTCACGTCCCACTGAGCCCGAGAGTCCCGTCATGGCGATGTTCTGGCCCGGGTCTAGGCTCGTCTGAACGACTGTGATGCCATCAGGCAAACCGTTTCTTCAGGGCAACCTTAACATAGAGTAAATAAATGTCGCGTGGCAGTCCGCCGAGCAGCTTCCTCTCTGCCATGCCTGCAACACATCCCCCTTGCAATCTCCCTGCAGTGGGGGCGCAGCTGCTGCAGCTGAAGATTGACCCACAGCTGCCGCTGCTGCTGGTGCTGGATAGAGAGAACCTGGATACGGACATGTACCAGGTGAGGAGGGAAGCAGGCATTACCATTTCCCAAAGTGACATATCAAAGCCAGTGACATAGCAACCGGCGCGAGGTGATGCTTAGGGTTGTTCCCTGGACCGAACCTAGGTCTTGAGCTTTGAAAGGTTGGTTTGAGGCCACATTCCTAGGAGCCCATCCTGTGTGTCATCATGTGTGCATGCCAGGGGTTTGGTCTACCTTTAATGTCTGGTTACTAGGCTGGCCGCATGCACCTGAGTACCCTGGTCATGTTGTAACCCTCCGATGGTAGGTGTGTGCTCGTTCATGCCGTCTAGGGTGCCGTTACTTTCTTGGACCTGCTGCATATGTTGATGGTGGCAGGCAGTGAACAGAGAAGTGGTTGGGGTGAAATGGACTGACATTTCCCTTGTCACTGTTGCTGCTGCTGCTGCAGGCGGCAGTCTCGAGCCTCAAGGCCCACCGCTTTCGCCCCTACGTGCTGCGGGAGTTGGCTGACAAAGGCTACAGCCGGGAGCAGGCAGCCATGCTGTCCTACCACCTGGGGCTTGGGTGAGTTTCTGCACAGTGTACTGCAGAGGTACTGCACAGTGTAACTGCCCGCTATCTGGCGCCCCGTCCCTTCCAGCTCTGCCTCAATAGCGCAGCTCTGTGGCCAGCCTCTATCAAGGCTGTTAACAGCGCAATCAGCATCCAGCACCTTTCCAAGGTTCTGGGGGCTCCCTGCTCTGCTCACGTGCCACTGGCTACCCACCGCAGGGCTCACCAGTTTGTAGGCAACGCGGTGTCCACCTTCTCTGCGCTGCTCATCATGGAGCGTGCCCACTCGGGCAAGTTTGCCGCCTACTACAACGGAGGCATGATCCCGCTCAGGCAGTTTGTGCCGCTGTACCAGGTGCGGCGGGGGCAGCACGGCCGGGGGAGGTTGGGTGGTGGCGGGTGGGTGGTATCAACCTGTGGGTGCTGGTGGCTGGCTGTCATTCTGTGCAGATGGGTGCCTCCCACAACACGTCAAAGGGGGCCAGCCGCCGCCTGGCCGCCTCGTGGCCTTGGGCAGGCCACTCGGGCGGATGCCGGGGTGCTAGTTTGTGCCGCCTCGCGTCCGCCAGTCTGGCTTGCAGCATGTCTTGCGGCCAGCCTGGCAGGGGCCCTTGGGGGAGGGATAGGTCCAGGGTGGAGTTCTTGGCCTGGGCCTGCGCATATAGCTGCAAGGCGGGGCCAGTGTTGGTGGATGGTGACAGGCAATGAAAACTGGGGAGAGGTGAGGGTATTTCGGGGGTTGGATTCAGTTATGCGCTTGGGCTTGTTAGCAGGCCTACAAAGAACTGGGAGAGGTGTGTCCTGGCCTGCTGCCCCTGGGCAAAGGGGGTTCCTCAGTCGTGCATGCTCAACCCTTCACCGGCTGTGTGCTGTGTGCCCTGCTGCAGCTGTCGAGCGCGGCACCCCAGGCTCTTGACGGTGCAGGATTGTTGGGAGGTTCGAAGGACACGAAGATGTTTGGAAATGCGAAGGACAAGCCGCTAGCAGCCGTGTAAGCGGTTGAGGAGCGGGTCCAGCTGGCTGGTGTGAGTAGAGATTTGGAGGGGTAGGTGAGTAAGCAGCACTTCTGCGGCACGAAAGTATGGTGTCTTGATGAGAAAATTGTTTGGGGTGCAAGGTTTCGCTCAGCAGGCTCCGGCCTGGTCTCCATGTATGCATGGCATTTGGTGCAGCTCCGGGGCTCAGAATAAGATACTGCTGTGCTTGTTGTTGCGCAAGTGAGCGCTCTTGAACATACGCGCGTTGGGGTGCATACTGCTTCGGTTGCGGAAGGAAGGATTGCAGTGCCGCTCTTTGCGCGGAGCGCGTGCCGGCCCACTGGCCAATTCTGTCAGGCGTTGGTCTATTTGTTCACACAGTCTGGGATGGTACGCGGGATGGCTAGCACGTCTTCTGCGGTAGGTATGCTTGTCTTCCTTGCCTTCACCACATCATGCACTTTCATGCCTGGGTAGGACATTTTGTCACTCTGGTGGACTCTTTCTCAGTTCGTAGTATTCAAGCTTCCTAGCGTCATGCCTTCATTTATCTCCATAGGCCACACTCATCACAGTCTGGTTGCCAACTGGTTGGCCTAGCATATCAGTGTGCCGTCAAGACGTTAGTTAAGGTCAAGGGGGTTCACTTACAGTCAAGGATGTACCGCAGGGCCTGGAGTTTCTGCTTGTTCCCATGCGTGTCGGCGCCCATTAGGACTACTACTAGGTGTGACAAGTATTCCGACTTATTGCCTAGTCCTTGCCCTTTGCTCCCTCGTCATTGATATTTTTGTCTTTTTCCTGAACCAATGCCTGCGTTGTAGGGGCTTTGGTTTCTTGTGGCTTGCCTTTGATGTGCAGCAGTAACTCACAATATGCAGAAGCAGCGTCGGTAAGCGAGGGTTGCAGCCATGGTTGCAAGGAAATGCAATGCTTTCGTGCCCATAATATTTGTAAACTATGAGCTAAGCAATTTGCAAGTAGATCTTCCAAGTTCTTCTGCATCCAGTCCAAGGGGGTCTTCTGCATCACTAGTGGTCGTGCACCTGACCAGAAGAAACGAAAAACTTGGGGAGAGAACTGCTGGCTTAGAACTCAGGCGTATCCTGCATCCAGGCCTGCTCGTACAACTCAGCTCACTCCCTGTTCGCATTCCCGGCCACCCATGCTACAAACCCCGGGACCTGCCCAAGGGTACTGAATTGCGTCATGTCACCGAGGGGAACTGTACTGCATGATTGGGACACTGCCGTGTCCAGCACCGTAAAGACAGTCTTGAAACCAGTCGAAACCTATTAGACGACCAACAACTATCCGACTTCAGCCTGGTAGCGTGCGCTGGGGCTGTTGGGCCCACAAATGACACAACAGGTGGGCCCTTCCTGCCTAGCTAGAGGCACTGCCGCGCTTATTCGTCCACTGCTCGGCTTCCAATTGCCCGATTTGTCCCTCATGTGTAGCCAGGCTAGCTGGCACTGGATCCCGTCCCACCTGCCACTTCTCCATTTTTTCAGTTCGCTCTTCCATAAGTTCAAGCTGGACTGCGTACTGCAGGGCGATCATTCCTACGGCTGATTCTATTCAGTGCGATCACCCCCGGTTGCGACCCAGCAGTAGAGAGTGCCTCAGCCCGCACAGGGTGACACAACCCGGGTGCCTGGATGCCCGATGGTCAAGCAGCAGCAGCAAGCACAACCTCCCTGGGCAGCAAGTGGATCCCGCCCACGCCCCCCTGCAGCCGGCAGCAGCAGCAGCACCCTCCCTGCAGCCAGCAGCCACCCCGCACGGCCCCGCAGCCAGCCAAAAGCAGCAGCAGCAGCAGCAGCACGCTTGCCGCACTTACGGACAAACGGCAGCAGCACCAGTGAAGCGGCTCATGCGGGCAGCTGGGGCAGCTGGGTGGCAAGCGGCTTCTCCGTGCGGTATCTAGTTATCGCCCTGGTTGTGGTGGAGTGCATACGGCTTGGCAGCCTGCAGTCCCACCTGGGTCAACGGAGTGGCGGCCGGCTATCTGCAGCAGTTAGGGCACTCAATGCCGACCCTAAGGCCAACCCAGCAGCACTGGGGCTGGGCAACCGGCTTCGGCGGGCCTTGGGGGGCGACAAAGAGACGAGCGCGCTGGCTGTGGCACGCTCGATCGTGTTCAAGGCGGGCGAGGCCAAAGGTCTGCGCGACTTGCAGCGGCTGCTGCTCAGGCGGCCGGCCAAGCGGGGCAGGCGGCACCACTCGCAGCAAGCGGCGGGCGCGGTCGCGGACCCCTTGCAAGCACGAATACAGATGGGACGGCTGGAGCAGCAGCAGCAGGAGCAGCAGGCGCAGCAGCAGTGGAAGGAGAAGGGGGCATACCTGGAAGACGTGGCAGCCGAACAGCGAGCCAAGGAGCAGGATGTGCTCAAGAACAGGGCCTACTTGGACGACCTGCATGCGGGGGATGTGCGGCAGCAGCAGCCTGACGATAAGGACTTTGGCGGGGTGACCAGCAGTAACGTTGACTACGATGACGAAGACAGTGTTGAGGTTAACTATGGGGACGACGGCACTGACGCGGAGGAAGGTGAGCAGTGGCTAATTGGTTGCAGCACGCGTAGGAGACTGCCCCAGCCCGACAGCTGGCTACCTGCCAAACAGGCTGTGACCTGTCAGCACCCAGGGCTGCTGGACTGCAGCCGCTGCTTCAACTCACAAGCAGCACTTGTGCCTGCTTAGTTGAGGTGTGTTGCATTGCACGGTCCGGCATGTTTGTGGGCGGAAGAGGCCTAGGTTGTGAAGCAGCTGGTCCCAGGCGGGTGGCTCGCGGGGAGAGTGCCCGCCAGCTGATGTCAATGCTTGCCACCAACGTCTTTTTGCTCTGCCCTTGCACAAGCACTCACAGGTCAACGGGATGCCGTGTCGGCAGGGTGCCTGCGAGGCTAGTGGCAATTGTGTGCGCCGAGCCTGAAGCTTGCTCACTGCTCTGTTGACCCCTATGCAGACCCCGGCTCGAAGCAGCAGGTTGCAGAAGGGGCAAAGGGAGCAACTGGCAGGGAGAAGGAGACGGCAGACGCTGAGGAGACAGACTATGACACGGAAGATTATGACGAGGAGTATGGGGGTGACGAGGCGGGAGGGGATAGCGCAGCTGCGATAGAGAGGCCGGGGTCAAAGGAGCCAGAGTTTGAGGAAGTGCAGGCGGCTGTGAGAACCTCCGGCGCGGGTAGGGAATCTGATTCCGGGGCGGCAGCAGATACCTCCCAGGCGGGGGCCACCGAGGAGAAGCGCCGGTGGCTGAGCTTCAACGTGTGCAACGGGCTGACTAACCAGCGGATAGCCATCCTGAGCGCGGTGCTGCTGGCAGCGGAGAGCCGACGTACACTGCTGCTGCCGCGGCTGCTGGTCAACGGCACGCAGGTGGGGTCTGGGGCTGAGTAGTGGCGGGTGGGCCGAGAGTGGTGCAACCCTGCGGTGGTTGCATGGAGCCTTGCAAGCCAGACACGAGCACACAAAAGGAACTCAGGGCCAGCACTAACTCCTTGCCGCACTTGGCATTGAGTCGATATGCCATGCTGCGCTGCCTGCTATCTCATCATGCCACGGGCTCAGCCATTCGTGCCCAGAACTGCCGCATCAGCTTGCTGGCTTGGCTGGCACAGCTCATGCGCAGCAACGCAGCACCATCCAGCCGCATTGCCGCCTTGCTTATCGTGAAAAGCCTGGTGGCATCAAAAGACGCTTCAAGGCTGGGCAGGGCACCAGTTCTGACTTGCATGGCACATGCTTCTCGGTCATTGCGGGGAGCACCGTGAGCTACCGCAGCTTACTGGCTGCGGCATGGGGTTAGCAAGGAGGACCTCTGCCTCTGCTTGGCTGCCTGCGCTGCGCTTACTGTGGCTGGTACGCGAAGCACGCTAGTGCCGGGTGCTTGCCCTGCATCACAAGCTCAACCCTGCCTGCTTTATGTGAAACGAGCTTACTGTAGTGAGCTACCTACCTACCTGCCCACCCACCTGCCTGTCTGCCTGCAGTCCAGCAATGAGGTGAACGAGAAGAACGCCCCCAGCTGCGCCTTTGAGGACATCATGAGCCCGCAGGCGTTCAAGGCCAGCTTGGCGGCAAAGGGAGTCGTGGTGAGTGGTTTGACTCGCCTGGTGGCTCTGTCCCCAGCACCGCCACTAGGTGGTGGCTTCAGTAGGTATAGCGGGGCCTGCATGCTGCCTCTTGACTCAGTGCCATCCTAATTTACAGTAGTATGCCTTATGTACAACATACTCAAGTGCCACATGACGTACGACCACGCCTTACATTCAAGATGGGATGCACGTAACAGCGTGGGGTTAGACACCAGGTTGGCGGGTGCCAGGTGCGTTAGTCAGCCGCGTCTGATGATTGCGTACCCCTGGGGATTCACTTTCGCGTGTTTGGTAAGGGAATCTCCTGGGGAATCTCCTCCAGGCCATTCCCAGCTGCCAGGTGGCCGCGGTGCTGCTTTGGAGGTCTACTTTACTCCAGTACACGTCTCCATAGTCCATGCTGCCTGGGCAGCACTACTAACAAATTATGCGACTGCCGCTCTGCCTGCCCTGCCAGGTGGAGATGCCAAATTTCTCGACGCCAGCTGTCACTGCCCGGGTCAACCTGACTAAGGGCGCCACGCTCAAGCTGCTCAAAGAGGTGGAGCAGGAGGTAGGAAGAAGCAGGGGTGTCTGTGTTTTGCTCACTGAAAGGGAGCTGTCCTGGGGGGCGGGGCGTCACGGCACGGAAGCACAGGATCAGAGATAACTTCCTAAGTTGTACGAGACTCCACAGGTGCCGTTTGGCAGGGTGCTGACGTCTGCCGTGGTGTGGGCCGGCTGAGGGGATCAATCTCTGGAGATGCAAATGCGGTCTTAATGCAACCCACATGACAGCCGAACAGAGTCAGGCTGGCCTGCGCTATGTGGTTAGACTGGTACCCACATAGTGCTGAACCTGCCACCCTTGTGTGTCCCTACTGCTTCTACCTACGGCCGCTCTTGCAGGAGCACGTGTGGCTGACCTGCCCGCTGCTGCAAGTGCCGCCCTCGCTGTTCCTCAAGCACGAGCCGCTGGTGTGGGCGGCGCTGGAGGGCATGCAGCCCGCTGACGACCTTCGAGAGGCCGCAGATGCCTTGGACGCCAAGTTCAAAGCACTGTCGCCGCGACAGGTGGGGTCACACAGAGTGACGAGTTGCGGACTTGACAGGCATGTCAGTTTCCAGGCCAGGGTTTTGGTGGGTTGACAAGGGACCCACAGCCCTCTCTGTACTTTGGTAAATTTCACCCACAGGGATGGCGGAGCACGCCGGGTGTGGAACGCAGAGAGTGGCTTCCAGCATCCCCAGCATGCTGCCAGCAAAAGTGCGTGTTGGCTGTCTGATGAGACCTGCTCTTTGGCTGTTGGTGCCGGCAGGCTTGTTTCACTGTGGCTGGAGCTGAGTTCCTCACTGGCCACCGGCAATAGACAATGTATCAAGCTGTGCCACCTGCCTCCTGTCACGTGCATGGCGAGGCTCCTGTTGCGTTGCAGGCCTTCAACGTGCTGCACCTCCGCCTGGAGAGGGACTGGCAGAAGCACTGCCCCAACCTGGGGGATAAGTTTGCGTGCCTCAACAACACAGTCACGGGTGAGTCAGCTGTGACGTAAGGGGCAAACCCAGCTCACTGACCCAGGCAACTTGCAAGTGCAATATACGCACGTAAAGTGTATTTTCAGTTATGGCGACCCTTTTCGGAGCAGTTTGACATTGGATGTATAATTAGGCACACTCGACTCCCAACTGCCGTCACACTGCTGGGCATGGCGAGACACCACGCTGGGGCTGATATACGCGTCGGACGTGCACCGGCAAGCTCTGCACACAGTGGCTTTGCTGAGCATGCTTCGCTGATGTGGCACATGCTGTGCCCAAGCCCATGGCCCCAGCCTCCCTGCCGCAGTGGGGGCGCAGCTGCGGCAGCTGAAGATAGACGCAGAGCTGCCGCTGCTGCTGGTGCTGGATAGAGAGAACCTGGACAACGACATGTACCAGGTGAGGGTGCGTGGCACAGGGGCACTCCTCAGGCTCAGCCACAGCGGCAGCGGTGCAAACAGGAGGGCAGCAGGCCGCTGGGTGTGTGGTTGTTGCAAGAACCAGCCAGGGTCTTGCGTTCCAACAAAGAGAGGGAAAGCTGGCAGGCGCGGAGCTGGGATTGGCGTGCTCGTTGAATTCCCATGTAACTGGAGAAACTGTCCATCTGGTCGTGGTAAGGTTGCCCAGAGCTGAGAGTCTCTACACTCGTGCACCACTGCCCTCCCTAGCCTTTGGTGGCTAGCCACTGCTCCCAGCTGCCTTCCTGAGTGTCTCTACGGGCACCCGGTGAAGGCATTTGCCCCCTGCATGCTCACTGCTCCGGCTCACCTTGGCGCGGTGTGCGCGATGCCAGCATGCCTGGGCCGCATCTTGTGCTGCCCCCAAGTGGAGCTTGTACCGCTCTGTACTGGCCAGTACTCTCAATACCCTGTTGTACTGTGTGGCGCAGGCGGCCCTAGCCAACATGAGGCCGCTCGGTTACCGCCCCTTTGTGCTAAAAGAGCTTGCCGGCTCGGGGTTCACCCGGGAGCAGGCAGCGATGCTGTCATACCAGCTGGGGCTTAGGTCAGCACACCGGTCATAGTAGGACCGGGCCCCTCTTGATTCCTACCACTTGTGGGCGATTGCGTGGTGGCCGAGCTCGCCCATGTTTCGGCAAGCCATGCTAGCTGTGCCCTCCAAGCCGCGTCTGTTGCGGGTGTAGTCTGCAGGGCCGCCCACCACCTCCGTACCTCATGTGCCTCCTAGCGTTTGACATCATGCATTAGTCAGCATGCGCCCTGGTCTCAGCTCTGGGCTCTAGTGCAGGGTGCTCTTGTGCCTCAAGGCTGCCCCTCAAAGCTTCTGGGAAACCAGGCGCAACTGGCTGGATGTCAGTGGCTTGCGGCTGCACATGCCTGATGCAAGTTTTGTTTTGGCCCACCGCAGGGCTCACCAGTTTGTGGGCAACGCGGTGTCCACCTTCTCTGCGCTGCTCATCATGGAGCGAGCCCACTCCGGCAAGTTTGCCGCCTACTACAATGGAGGCATGATCCCGCTCAAGCAGTTTGTGCCGCTGTACCAGGTGCGTGCGCCCATGTGAACAGTGCAACCTGTCGTGCATGCATTGACCAAGGTTGGAGAACGCCCAGATGGTCATATGCCTACACCCACGTGCTGCTACCTGCCCCCAAGCGAGCAGACACTGGCCAGTCTACATTAAGCCTTCCTGACTTCCCAGGGCCGGACTGACATATGGGAGCCTTTGTGTGATTGCTTGTTGCTTGGCCCAGCAGGCGTGCACGGGTGTTGTACACACGCATTGAGTTGCGGCCTGCTGTCAACAAGGACACAATGGTGAGCTGTCCTGACCAACCTGCCCAGGCATGGTTGTTATTTGGTGCAGTTATCCAACACGGCCAGCGCACGCCAGCATGCCTTGGATAACGCCCTCTCAGAAGCTTAGGAAGAGCGCCGCCCAGCCGGCCTGCCATGGACTGGTGGGGACGCAAACACCGTTACGGCTGGGTCTCATGGCGTCTTCAAAGCCGGGCTGTCTAGGGAGTGGCGCTGGGTTGGAGGGCGGGGCGTTTGAGGGCCCCGTCCCTGCTGTGGAACCCACACCCAGTCAGTGTGGTGCACGCATAGCAGGGCCTCTTCTTCTGACGGTCGTGAGTTTAGAATTCTGTCGAGCGGTCATGCTCCGTAATTGTTGGTCTGGGAATCATCTGGAAGTCTCCCAGGGCTCTTTGCGCGGTGGGGATTGGAAGCTGTGGAATATCCACGCTAGTGGTGTAGAGATCTGAGGTATGCTGTGAAATGGGGGCCTCAACATTGACTTGTTGAATGCAGTGACAACACCAAGCCGTGTAGTGGGCGTATTCTGTCTATGTATTGGTTTGACCTGGGGCTGTACAAAGTTATGTATGCATCTTTGGTATTTGCTTATCTGAAGTCTTTCTGACCCCATCACCACTTGGCTGTGCTGTGAACAGTGCAGCACTGAGTAGTGCTCGGTGTTCCTGGGACATAGTGCTGGGGCGTTACTCGTATCAAGGTCTATGGGCATAGCTACATCCGGACTGTTGGTGGGAACCAAGTGACGATGACCCAGGAAAGTGTGGCCAGGTGTGGGGACACTGTCAGGCTAGACTTGACAAAGAGCTTTCTCCAACAATGTCTGTTGTGTGACCTTCACCTGTTGTCCCCTAGTAGTCTCCTACCTTGCCTGTGAGGAGTTCAGACCAAGCCTTGTCAGTGCCCACTTCCAGTACTACTGTCGCCGGGTGGTGCTCTGGGTGTTTTCTAACTAGACTTTGACATTACGATTACGAAGTCAGAGTACCTTGGGACGGCCCCAAGCAGCTGTTTTCTTGATATGTGGGGGAGGCTTCATGGGAAAAGTTGGATAACAACATAGCGCCTTATTTAACCATATTGGCCGCACCCAAGCCACAAGCTACTGGTTGAGCCCGTCGGAGCTGCTAAATATTTTACATTGTTCCTGCTCATTTTTTCAGGGCCAAACCTATCACTTCAGACTGGCATGCTCTCTCCCTGAGTCCATTCCCAAACAAGAAATGAAATCCTTTCAAGTGTGGAAGGTGTTACCATCCCTATATCGAACAGGGCTGGCACTGACATCTTCCCAACCACAGTACTGGGGCCAGTAACCACTACGCGAGCTTGCCCCGGCCGTTCTGCAGCTGTGCCTCATGACCTAAGGACTCCTAGCGCCCCCCTTGTCTGCTGACCTTGACCAGTGCCTGTACCAGCCGGCCCTCATGATGCCGCCATAGCGGGCAGCCCCGCCCGCTGCACCTCCTGCAGCAGCCCCCCCACTCGCCCATGTGCTGCCTTCAACCGGGCCTGCACCTGCAACTTGTGGTTCAAAACCAGCTCCAGCGCTGCTGCCAGGTCTCGGTGTAGCGTGGCATTCTCTAGCTCGCATGCCCTGCAGAACAGTGCACACATATCTGAGCTAAGCCATGTTGGTTGAAATAGTGCTACATTATGCTGCTTGCAACACTAGGGAGGTAGGCTACAAGAGTACCGGGGGAGAATATGGTAACCCAACGTGCCGTGCGGGGATGAGCCTTAGGCCAACAATCAGAACGCCTGACAAAGCCATGCAGCATGCCAGGAAAGCCACGATCTGCGCAAAGCACTGTTCTACAGCAGGAATAGAATTCCTGCTGCTCACCGCTGCAGGTCTTCAAAGTCACCCTGCAGTTGCTGCAGCCGCTCCTCGCTGTCCACAACTGAGTCGCTGTTAGCGTTACGCAGCTGGGACACTTCAGCCTGCATGACACGGTCAGGAAGGCTGATTTTTTGCCTGCCATGGATGGCGCTGGTAGGTATCAGAGCCTTGCAGGAGCACATCTCATGCTGTCGTTGGCCTTTTCAGCTCACCCCAAAAGTTTGACAAGAGGGAAGCATTGAATTGCAGCTCAAAGTGGACTGGCCCATGCATTAAACCCTTACAGAGACACGCTGCTGGAGCCGCCAGCCTGCAGGAAACAGATTGACGAACAATACCTGGAGGTTTTCCAAGTGCGCTGCTGTGCTGGCTGCCTGTGCCTCAAAGGCATCCTTCACAGTCCGCAGTTGGGCATCGAGCTTGCGCACCTGTAGTCATATCAGCGCTTACAAAGCTAAGAGAAGTTATCGTACAAAGATCTGAGTTTGGGTCATCCCTAGACGCTGGTTCAGTGCTGCTGCTTTGACTTTGGTTGAGAGACAAAGCGGGTGCACATGGATACCATGTGTCCCAAGTATGGACTGGCACTGGTGGGACCAGGAAGGGCAATCATAGCCAGCCATATCTGCTCACAAATGACACCCTGGGAACCAACAGCTGAGAACGTCCTCCCGTGCCGCACCCGGTTTCCAAGCAGCCTAATGCGCATTCAGTCGCACTGAAGTGCAACCGTCCTGTGTGCTGCTTGGCAGCATAAAACGTTACCGCTCCAACTTCACCTGCGCCTCAATTTGAGCATTCTCCTCTGTCCTCTCGCTCATGGACTCAATGCCAGTGTCACGCCTTTCCTGCAGAAGGAAAGAGTGACACAAGAAGATGTTTGTCTTTGATGAATATTAATTTCGTTCACTAGTATTTCTATCCTAGGCCACATATGTGAGGTGAACCTAGCAAAGCGTTGCTCACCGGTTAGCAATGCATGCACAGCACACACTTATACACTACTGCTTTCCGCAGTTATTCTCAGCGGGCTGCACCCTTCTCTTGCCCATGCCTTCAGCCAAGGAGCCGGACCCACCTGCAGAGACAACATCTCGTCTGCCAGCTCCCGTGCTCGGCCATTGTAGCTGTCCCGCAAGCGTTGCAATGCAGGCTTGATGATGCCCTGCAAGGCAAGCAAGTTGCCCACCCATTGCCATCAATCTCACTGCATGTGGCCTCCAAGAGTAAATAATGAGGTCAACATGGTGCTGACACTGAACATGAAATTTACAAATGGTCAAACCACATGTAATCGAGGTCACTGCCTCCAGACATGGCATCGTGTTGCCAAGACATTCAGCCCCAACCTCCATGACAATGGGGATTAAGGAAGGCAGCAGGCAGCTACTGGGCGGCCTGCTTATCTATCGCACAGCACGGAAGTGCAAGCCGCAAATGTATACGTGCTCCAGGAACCACTTGCCTTGAGGTCCACGTTTATCATCTCGCCCGCACTGCTCGCAAGCCGGTCCAGGCGCACGTCGAAGTTCACACCCTCCGCACGCTTGGCGCTAGCAGGGATCAGCTGTAAACGGTCTGCCATGCTGTGGTAGCCCTGCACAGAGAGATGCATAATACAGGGCAGGGCAATGCATCTGGCTCTGGGCAGGTGTTGCATTTATTAAGCTTGGGTGACAGCTAAGAAAGACGCTGCTTCGTTTGCTGGCAAGCTCATGGACATGCTTCCCTTCTCAGTACTGCATGAGGCATCGGCGGCTCTTGACAGCATCACAGAGCTGTCAGTCACTCACTGTTACTGCCATTGGTGCCATCACCGGCCCACACTGGTTCAACCTACAATACACAACCCAGGACCAAAAGCTCCGACCCTGCACAACTCGACTACACCCACTGGGTCCCATCACAGGGACGGGGTTGAGACTGACCTGCAGCGCTGCGTCTACGCTGTCCAACCGGGCCTGTATCGCACCCTCCTGCTCCACCACCCGCCTATCCAGCGCCTCCCGCTGTCCAAGCACCGACCGCAGAACTGCCTCCTGCTTGGACCTGAGTACACACAGGTAGGCTGGCTGTTGCACTTGGCAGCTTGCGAGGGCCACGTCCCAAATCTCAAACAGAGCTGCCGAGCCAACCCTCCTTTGCACAGAAGTCCTGTTAAGCAGCAAGGGCGCTACTGTGCAGGGTGCCATCATCAGGATTCGGTTCAAAGATCATGGGTCAGACTTGGAAGCGGACAATATAATGCACTGGATGACCAAAGCAGGAACAGGAGCTCACTTCTCCTGGTTCATGCGGATGACATCCTCCCGGTTGACAGTTTGCACTGATATCTTGCCTCGCAACACCTCATTCTCCTGCAGATGAGGCCCCAGATGTCATCATAGCAGCGAGGGCGTTAGCTGAACTGGTGCAGGCTTACGAATCTGCGAGCTCCACAGCCTCTTGTGTCCCTAGTTTCCTTGCACGGGCTTGAACAAATATGAAGGGGAACCGGCAGTGGGAGCCAGCACTGTCTATGTACCTTATCAATGGATGCCAGCTCTTGCTGGTGGGCGTTGACATCGGCCTGTCGCTCTTGTATCTTGCGCTGGAGTGACTGCCTGTGAGCCTGCAGCCAAATCACTAGAAAAGTCCTCAGAGGGAGTTGACACCCCTTGATCCTGTCCACCTGCAAACCTCGCTCATCCATAGGGAGTTGACACAGTGCACGTACAACATCGAACTCGGCCCGCGGAGCACAGTACGCTCCTACAGCTTCAGAAAGCAACTAGGTTCCCACCTGCAAGTTGTCAATCAGCTTGACAAACTTCTCCTTGTCTGCCAGGCACGTCTCCTTGCCAGCCCTTGCTGCCACAAGTGGGCTGGGCTCATTTCGCAGCTGCTCAATCTCAGCTCTCAGAGCATCATTGGCCTGCACAGGATGTGCAAACACCGTATTTGACATGTTCCTAAGCCCAAGGAAGGTCATGCTAAGTAGGTTACATGTTCTTAAGGTATGTCTGAACTCCCAAGAACAAAGGCTTTGCCATCTGCACCATCATTGGGCATTGAATTGCTGCTAGTCCCTCAGGTCATGCTGGCTCACCCTCCAGGCGCAAGTCTGAGATTATATGGCGTAGCAGCCCCTGCGCAGCCACCAGCATACCTCGCGAAGCCGCTCCGTGTCCTTGACTATACCGCCGGAGCGATCATCAAATTCCTTGGCCTTCTCGGCCTCCACTTCTTCGCACTTTTCATCGTCGCCTGTAGCATGGCGGTTGGACAGGGTCTTTCCCCCTTATGTGATACGTCCCCCCCCCCCCCCCCCGGGGGACGGTATGTTTGAGCCCCTTCCTTGCATCATACTCTTATTGCTACGGTGTGGTGCGGTAAGTCAGGTACCATGCATTTGTAGGAGCACAGTTGTCCTAGCTCTTAGGACCCCTCTCATGCCAGCTGGCTTCCAGCTGTTGCCCATGCAGCAATGAGGCTTTTCCTCCCACGCCCAGGTTTGCAACCATGAAGCCCGTACCTGCCATGAAGTAGCGATACGAGGACGACACCCAGTCAAAGAAGTCCACCTCTGCTTTCTGCCGCTCGTCCAGCACCTCCTGGGAGCATTGCACCATGGTGGCACAGTTGACAACCCGTGCATCATAATGAGGGGCTAACCCCTGCGGGTCCAGCAAGTCAGAACACGCCTGCAGGAAGCAACGCTTGCAGAAGGCCACCGCTGCTCTCCACTCAGATCGTGCCATGCGCATTTGTGGCAACTAGCCCACCCATAAAGCTGGCATGTCCCAGCAGGCAATCACTTGTACAGCCAGCCCTTCATACTTGCAGGCTGCCAAACGGCACAAACCTGGCGTGCCCCCTCTGCCCGTTTTTGATATGCCAGTAGCTCGACCAGCCAGGTCAACGCTGCCAGCAATGATGGCCATGTATGGGGGCTGCCCACTGCTGAGAGGTTGCTCTTGCTGATCTGAAATGGGTACTTCAGCCGCTTGAATAACTGGGGGACTTCCTCCTCGATTTTGCCCATATTCTTTGTGTTGAGGTTAGGGTCCACCTGGCGGAAGAGGAAACCCATGATGTTGGCAAAGTCCTTGGTGGTCGGGCTGGCAAGCACCTGCAAAGAATGGCATTCGAAACTGTCAAGGTTGGGGTTGAGGAGCACTTGATAAACACCATTAAAGGCTTTGGTGAGCAGGAGGCACACTTGTGCATCTCCTCCTCCTGGCAATGTGACCTAGGTGTGGCGTTTGATGGCAGAAGACGCAGACCTCACTAGGCTAAGGTTAGCTCTTGTATGCAAAAGCAGCATCCCACCTTGGGCGTAATGGCATGCTCATAGCCGTGCCCCGCCAGGTAAGTGATGATCACTCGGATGCAGTTTTGCTGATACTGCTTGTCGCTGACGGGCCGGGGGTCTTGCTTGACGCCTGAAGCCTTGGTATAGGTGCTGGATCGCCTCTGCACAGGGCCACCTGCCAAGGAGAGCCGCCCTAGCGCCTGCTCCAGCTTGGCCACTTGTGCTGCTGGCTTCATCACGCGGCCTGGGGCAAGGGATGCCCTGGCTGCCCGGACGTTCACCTGGCTGGGGCTGAGCCCCGCTAGCGTCTGCCTCCGCCTGTCCATATTGCAACTGCCGTTCCGGGTATCAGCAAGGAACCCTGGAGACGTGCTCCGGAGTTAACGGACGGCAAACATGCGATATAAGTGAATACGGAAGAGTTGAGCGCAATTTTGGGTGACCACATTTTTTATAACCGTTAGCAGGCGCAGCATTGCAGGGATGGGAGTGGTGCCTCATGATGAGTTTCTTATACAGATAGGGCTTGATTGCACTTGTTTTGCCTTGAGAAGCTGGGCGCAAGGGCTGTCATGTCCCCACCAGTCAAGGAGTGCCCAGAGAGAGTGGAACACTGGTTCACGAGCTCAGCATCGCGAGTGGCATCGCGTGTAGTATGGCTTGGTAGGGCAGCGGTAGAAGCTCGGAGCCTTAGTTGCCCTTACAAAGCGCATAGCAGGGTACCCTTGGCCTTGATTCCCCCAGTTGCAGGGCAGACCACCTGCTTGCCGCATCACCTGCTTGATTTTAGCGTGGGTGGCAGGTAGTACAAACAGGGAGTGAGAGCTGGGCTGCACTGATATTGCCCTCTAGGAGTGACCCTTGTTCCTGCTAAACACCCGGGCTGTGGAAAACCTGCAGTTGATATGGCGATTGCGGAAGTGTCGCCATCTCAGGTTCCTCTGAAGGATCCGCCATATCTAAGAAGTGACTCACCCCTGTCAGCATGCTGGCCCAGCATCAACCCTGTGCATGGACGTGCTCCTCTAGAGCGCCACAAGTGTAGACATTGCGGGCTCCGGGAGAAGGGGGGGCTTTGGTTGGTAGCCCTGCAGTCTAAAGCAGGCCATATGGAGTAAAGGGTGGAGGCTGCATATGATAGGCCGACTTTGCCTGTCTGATCCAGGGGGGTGACAGACCATCGGAACCCCTGAGCGCTGTCCCTGGAATGTAGCACCACCGAGGACTGTAGCACCACAGACTCCACATGAACAGCTTGCATATCTATTGCAAACACCACTGCTGCTACAGATGTCTACAGAAGGCCTAGAACGCACTCCCAGGTACTAGCCTGGAGAAGGCTGAATCTCACAGGAAGAGCCCCAATCCTTCCTACGGAAGTTCAAGCAGCAGTTAGTCTCTACCCTGCAAAGCCACTGCCGCCCTATACCTTGATCCCCTGGCCCGCCAGCATGGCTTTCACCAGTGGCAGCTTGTCAGGGCAGCTCAGCGCATAGCGCTGCAGCAGCGCCTCCCCCGCCAGCTTGCCAAATTCGGCCGCTGACTGGGCAGTTTCAACAGCGTCGCCCGCTGCCGCGCCGCCGCCGCCGCTAGACCTGCTGCCGCTGCTGCTGCCGCCGCGCACGCCGGTCAGCTGCGCTGTGCAGGCACACACGCCGTACAGAGCACGCAGCTCGCGCCCATTTGTAAGTTCTACCACCCCTGCATGGCACAAGTGCTCCTTGGGGCCCATCTGTTTCCGGTCTGAGGTGGCAGGCTGCGCGCAAACAATTTCTAGAATGGCAGCCTGCATAGATTGGCCAGTCCTAATTTTGCCACCTGCCTAGCTCACAGAGCAACGCGGCCATGCTTACTGCTGGTTGCCTGCTGTGCCACACTTCATTAATTTCCCCACATACCCTGCAAAAGCGGTGCATTGCAGCTGGCAATTGCAGCCCTTCACCTTTCCTACTCAAGCCGAAACGAGCACAAGCCCCATTCTTAATGGAAATGCTGCCGCCTATAATCCTCAGAGGGATTGCACACACACTCCCTTACACCGGCCTAACGCTCTCACCAACAGCATAGGTGCCTACCCCAGAAGCGGCATCGCGCCCTGCGCATGTCCAACCTTTTCGCCCACCCACCCCCACACCGCTCCCAAGTACAGGGTGCCTACCCGAGTAGTAGGACCGCGCCGTGCGCCAGTTCTGGGGCCCGCCCAGCGTGTACAGCGTGTCCGCCAGCAGCAAGTGGTGGGCTGGGTTGGAGGGCTGGTGCAGCAGCAGCTCCTCAAGGCAGAAGGCAGCCTGCTGGTACATCTGAGCCTACAGATCATACAAAGGTTACAGGTGCGGTTGCAACTTGGCGCTGGGTTGTAGGGCTGGTGCAGCAGCAGCCCTTCAGGCAGAAGGCAGCCTGCTGGTACATCTGGGCCTGCTTGGGAAGAAGTATGATGTGGGCGACATTGAAAGCTTTAGGCTGGGTTAGCAGCCGGCGCAGGAACAGCTCCTTCAGGCAGGGGCCAAGCTCTTGCCAGCGTAGGGGCTTGCAGGCAAAGGGGCTGTCACCCAAATAGTCGGCAACACCCCAACCACCAGTACAAGTGCAGCAAACACAGTCTGCATTCATTTGGCTTTGCTGGCATGCAAGCGCTGCAGCTGCGGCCCTGGCAGCCTAATGACATACATTTACCCCCCGCCGCGGGGCCCTGCACGAGCAATAGATGTTGCCGTCCAAACCGGGTGGGTCAATACCTGCAAGTACAGGTCTGCCAGCTCCTCCCAGGCTAGGAGGTCGGTGGACTGGGTAGTCAGGTAGGTTTTTAGCTGCTCTGCTGCCCCTTGCACGTCGCCCTGACCCTTCTTCACTGCAGCCTGCAAGCGAGGATGGGTTGGCATCACCTTTTTAACTTCCTCCAGCCATCCCCACTAAGCCTTAGCCTTGTAAAACGACCTATGTTCCTTCTAACTGCGTCACTTGGGTGTGCAATAGAGGACCGCCGTCGGGACCCCAACCTTCGCAGGCCAATCTGGTCAGGACCTTACACGCCTGCGAGCACGGTGAGATGCCAACTGCCTGCACCTTGCAACCCTTAGGTTGACAGCCGCGGTAGCGGCAGAACCCCGTTCAATTCCAAACAACCTTGTTTGCAAGCTGCCGCAAACGCCTAACCAGCCGTTAGACAGGGCACCTACTGCTGTTCGCATGCGATCCACCAGCATCCAGAGTAGAGTCTCCCTCCAAATGCCACCTACCCTGGCCGCAGCAACCCCTACAGACCTAAAACATCCGCCTGCACACAAGCCGCCGACTGTTGCAGCCACACCGCCCGGCCACCCACCAGCCGCTTGAGCATCAGCGCATTCTGTGCGTCCTTCTCCAGCTCCTTCTTGTACAGCTTCTCTGCGTCGCTCCACTTGCCCAGCGCCTCAAAGTAAATGCCCTGCAACATGGGCAGTTGGTAAGTGCTGCATGTTCAGCAGCTCCCAGCCCACCAGGATGCGGCTTCCCTGCTGTCCAACCAGAAGCTGGAGTGCACGAACTGTGGTGCATTGAAACAGTAGAAGGTAAGCAAGGGTAGCATTGGGCCCTTGACTCAGGGGAAGGGCACGATCTTACAAGGCATCCGGCTCGGTTCATCAACATCTGTGGCTCAGCCCCTGGCAGAGTCTGGGCTAATATGGTCTAACGCACCACAAGTTTAGCCAGCGCAGGGCCAACATACATGAACGTCACCCCAAAAACACGCCGTCAGGCCCCTCACCGCAAGCCTGCTCGCACGAGCTCCCTGCGGGAATGCCCTGTGCACGTTCTGCAGCAGGCTGAGCGCCAGCTCTGTGTTCCCTACATCCAGCGCTGCGACCGCCACCTGCTCATGCAGCGCCCAAACTGCACAGCAGGCAACAAAACAAACGTGTCTCTACCGCATCTTAAGGATACACAACAGGCAAGTTTCCTGTGCAAACAGTTGTTTAGCAGCAGCTATTACAGGCTTGGTCGGTGTATTAGACCCTTGCCCCCAGGTTGGCTGCCAGTGTGGACGTGCCTTCCTCGGTAGTCAGCCTCCCTCTGTGCTTGCCACTCAGCAGCTCGCTGCCGTACTTAGCGACTAGTTCGGGGTCTCTGATCCGCAGGTCTCTGGCCTGCACCAGTTTCAGGCACCGTCTGGCACAGGATGCCTGGTGCCCTGGCACAGGATGCTTGCGGCGGTGCCGTACGCTGCTGGGGTGCCAGCTGCACTTTAAGCCCTTTACCTGTTTTAAAGCGCTTCTCATGCTCATGAAGTCGTCTGCAAGTGACAGCTGCTGAAGAAGGAGCTCCGCCATCACTGCCCAGCTGATCAGGGATGCTACGCTCTTAGTGAAACCCCTGTATGAAAATTGCAAACACTGGCTATTGTATGGAATGAAAGCAATCAACTTTGCACCAATGGTGGCGGGGGCGCAAGAAACATTATGTCGACATCTAAGCTGGGCTACCCCTTGTTTTTGTCCTCCATGTAGATGCCCAGAACTCGCACAAGCTAAGAAAGACAGGTGGACTGAGCATTGTTGTGGCAGCCATCAGGGCGACGCCAGGCACGACAAAACCGGCTTTGATCAGCTATGCCTGCTAAGAAGAGCGACCCTAGAGCACAGGTACCCGGTCTCGCTTGTTGGGCATGTTGCCCCAGAGCACAGGTGCACGGTCTCGCATGTGTGGCATGTTGAGTGTTCCCTTGATGTGGCGGTTTTCCACTGCCTGTGCCTCATGTTGTATCTTGACTCTTACCATTTGCATTAAAGACTACTTGAATCAGCAGGCCTCGCATATGTCAGACTGCTCATCACACCTATTCACCTCCATGCTTTGGGTTCCCTGCCCTGTCCTTGTGCATTGCAGGATCCCAAGGGCGCCTCTGCAACCCCAGCACTGGGCTCGCCAGGAGGAGGAGGCATAGCCACCCGCCGCCGCGCAGCCGTAGGGGGCAGCAAGGGCGACATCACTGGGGTGCCGCCTACTGTGCTGCCGACGCCAGCTGCTGTGGACAGTGAGGGAGGCGGGTCTGAGGCCGCTGGTGGGCAGCCCAGCAAAAAACGAAAAAAACTGGACAGGCTGCAAGAGAACCCTGGGAGCACATCTGCGGCGGCGCTGGCTGCGGCCGCGGCGGCGGCAGCGGAGGAAGAGCTTGCCGGCCCCGTGTCGCCGCGGATGACAGCGGCGGACGCGCCAGACGGGATGGACGTTGATGGCGAGGCGGGGCGCATGCGGGACAACGAAGTGCTCATGGAGGCCGTCGTCAAGGTGGGTTGGGTGAGGACCATGGAGAATGGCAGTGCCTTCAAGTGGGTGTGGCAAGGTAATGCTGGAGTAAAGCAAGGGGAGGCGTTGGATGCTTTACGCCGTCTGAAATTTACAAGTGTTTCGTGAATTTGAGGGCCCGAAGTAGTGGCGGCAACCCATACCCTGAGTAAGGGGCTTCTCCCGACGTCCAGGTGAAGGCACTTGTGCTGCAGGTGTTTTGCGTGCACTCCGAGCCCAACTTCAGCCTGCCCTGGCAGCGCAAGCGGCAGTACTCGTCAAGCGGCAGCGGCTTCATCACTCAGGGACGACGCATCCTGACTAATGCACACTGCGTAGACCACAACACCCAGGTGGGGGTGTGGCGGGCCCCTGACCTGCGCGCCAACAAAGTAGCAAGCTGGGGCTGAGGCCTGGGAGGTAGATATGTAGCTTTTTGTCACGAGATGGGATCCCCAACTTATAACAAGTGAATGCTCTATGGCCTTAGCATGGCCAAGTCCACCTTCCCAGCTGGCAGCTTATGCCCTAATTATAGCGGCGCAGCCCTGCAACCTTTGTGCATGACAGGGAGGGCAAGGGGGTTCTTGCATGGGTACAGGTCAAGGTAAAGCGGCGAGGGTCTGATGCCAAGTTTGTGGCACAAGTGCTGGCGGTGGGCACAGAGTGTGACATAGGTGGGTGAGCCAGAGGGGCGCTTGGGCGTCGATTGCCAGTCAGGCGTACAGTGTGGAGGGGCGCAACCACTTTCACATGTGGTCCTCCGGTCAGTATGACTTGGTGTCAGGCTCAAGGTATAGCTGGCGTGGAGGTTTGGTATGGTGGTTGCTAGGTTTTATCTGAAATCTACGTATTGCCAGTGTGATTGTTGGGGTCTTCTAAGAAGGAAATGCAAGTGACAGGGGTGGGTCAGACAGCAGTGTGGCGGGTGCCAGCTGCGTCAGCCTGAGTAAGCAGGCATTTGAAAGGGGGAGCAAGCTGCAAGCAGAGAGGCAGTAAACAACCGTGTACACTTTTGGGGTCTTTGGCCCTCTGTGTAGCATTATTGGTGATATGAGTGGTGGGGAGATCAAGGGTTCCCTGGACGAGACATGTCAGTGGCGCCTAGCTGTACATTGCAATACTTCAACACCCCCCCCC